>APFE031355440.1:7671-84293 GCA_000404065.3 Pinus taeda | reverse complement strand
ATTTTCCCAAGTATTTTATTATAACATTTATATCCTTTACTTCTGGAAGAATAACCAAGAAGAATCCCTTCATCTGCTTTGGGTTCAAACTTACCAAGTTCATTAGTCCTTTTGATAAAACATTTTCTTCCAAAAAATTTAAAGTATTTTACAATAGGAGTCTTACCATACCAAAGTTCATGTGCAGTTGCTATTTACTCGAACATTTTCTTTGTTGAGAATAGTCACGGCTGCAAATGTAGCTTCACCTAATAAGGTTGCAAGAGTTCCAAATTCATCTAGCATGGCTTGAGCCATTTTTTGAACTATTATGTTCATCCTTTCTATTACACCATTTTGTTGAGGTGTTCTTGCAGTGGAAAATTCCTTTTTATTCCATGTTGTTCACAAAAGTCAAAGAATTCATCTGATATAAATTCCCCTCCTTGATTAGATCTGAGGCATTTTATTTTTCGATCTGATCCATTTTCAAACAAAGCTTCGAAGGCTTGGAACTTTCGAAATGCTTCATCTTTATGCTTTAAAAGACCTATCCAACACATTCTCGAAAAATCATTAATGAACAAAATAAAGTATTCTTTTCCACGAGGTGACTTTTTCCTTGTTGGTCCACATAAATCAATATGGATAAATTCAAGCGGCTTACTAGATGACCCTTCTTTTTGCACGAAGTGAACTCTAGTTTGCATACCAATTTAACATGGTTTGCATATTGTATTTTCTGGGATGCTGATATCTAGAAGATCACAAACAACCTAGAGTCTGCATGCTTTTCTTATTTGAGAAAAGCTTAGATGCCCCAATCTTCTATGCCACATCCAGTTTTCATCATTTTTGCTTAAATAACACTGTTGTTTTCCTCCTTTGAGTATGCATAAGTTGTTTGGAGTTCTTGTACCTTTGATCACAGTCTCTCATGTATCAAGCTCATGAAAAACACATACATTTGATCAAAACACCACTTCATTTCCTTGATCACACATTTGACTGGCACTTAACAGGTTATGCTTTAAACCATCTACATACATAGCATTTCCAACTTTAACCTTTTCTTTCAAGAAAACAGAACCTTTACCTTTTATGACAGCTGGAGTGTCATTTCCAAATGAGACATTCTTTTCCTTTTCTAAGGCATTATATGAGTGAAGTTTCTCTTTGTCACCTGTCATATGTTTGGAGCATCCAATGTCAATGTATCACTGATTTTCTTGTCCTTTTGCATACAAGGCTATACCACATCTTTCTGTTTGAGATTCTTTCCTTCTCCATACCTTGGGATTTAACAGGCATTTCCTTCGTTTGAGGTGTTTTCCGAAATTTGCTCCTACATTCAAATTCTTCATGACCAAAGTTGTTACAAATTGAGCATTCTATTTAATTTTCAAGAGGAGAAAATTTATTATAGGAAATTCTCTTGATCCATGTTACATTCCTTTGATTTCGTTCTTCTCTAGTCATGATGGTTTTGTAAGCAACGTATTGAGCAGCTTTGTGCCCAAAATTATGACATGAAAAACATTGCCCATTAAAGAAGTTTCTGTGACTATTGAATCTATTTACCTGTTGATTGTAGTTCTTATTGATATTTATCTTTGGAGAAAATTGAGTATGATTTGCTTGAGGTTGGTTGTGGCTTCTATTGATATTCATCCTTGGAGCAAATTGAGTATGATTTACCTGGTGATCAACTTTATGCCTTTGCTGACGATTGTCATAATGTTCACTAGTCTTTGTTGCAGCAAGATATCTTTTGGTAGAGGTTGATGGCTTCTTTGAGATGCTTCTTCAGTATATCCAAGACCTATCTTTATCAGAGGAGAACGTTGAACTTTGAGAATTTAATTTAAATTTTTCGATCCTTTAGAAAATCTAAGATTGTGAGATTTTTTTTTCTCAAGATCTTTTCTTAGACCCACAATTTCACATTCAAGTTTTTCATTATGTTTTTCTTTTTTCAGCAAGTTGGTATATCAAGGTATTTATGATCATTTTCTTTTCTTCTAAATAGATTTTGAGTTTAGAGACTTCTTCATGAAAGTTTTCCTCTTTTAAAGCATCCCAAAAATCATCATTGTCATAAGCCATGAGAAGTCTATAATCATCACTATCAGATAAACCATCACTATCCTCTTCTAAACTATCCCAAAAATCATCACTATCATAAGCCATGAGAAGTTTGTAATCTTAACCAGTTTCATCTTCATCACTATTAGATAAACCATCACTATCTTGATGAGTATAGTAACTCCTATTCACAACTTGTTTTCTATTCCCTTTTGCATATTCCTTTCCTTTTTCATATTTATCTTTACGAGGACATCTGACAGCATAATGACTGACTCTACCACAAGAAAAACATTTTAAAGGTAGCTTATCTCTGAACCTTCCAGAGCCCCGTTGAAGCTTCTTGACAAAATTTACCTCATCTTTTTATTTTGAAATGTGTCCTGATTCATTGTGTTCTTTCTTTTCTTTTCTTTTTTGCTGAAGCTTTAAATGTGGCTTCTCTCATATTTCATGGAATTCATTTTCTCGTCTCAAAATCAGTTAGGATTCCGTGAAGCTGTGTCATAGTGATATTCTGCAGATCCTATTTTTCTTCTATGGCAGACACTTTTGATTCAAATTAGCAGACAAGGATCTCAAAATTTTCTCAACTAAGGTAACTTCCTTTATTTCTTCACCCAGATTCTTCATACAATTAACAACCTCATCTATACGTAAAAGTAACTAGCTATATTCTCATCACTATGCATCTTAAGAGTTTCATACTGAATTTTGAGAGTTTGAAACTTAGCACGTTTTACCTGAGAGTCTCGTTCGTAGCTCTGAATGATTTTGTCACATATCTCTTGGGATGATTTGAGTTGCATGACTTTGACAAACTCTGGTTGTGACAAACTTCCCAATAAAGTATTGACAACTTTGGCATTGGTTTCATATTTCTCTTTACCTGCTGCGTCTGTAGGAATTGTTGTTGGAAATTTATATCCTCCTTCCACAATTTCCCAGACATTTGTTCCAAGAGATTGTAGATAGATTGTGGTTCTTATTTTCTAATAAAAAAAGTTCCTCTAATCGAAGATTGGCAGTCTAATGGATCCCATGCTTTCGTGATTATTCATCTTAATGGATCTTCCTTCAAGCAATCAAGTTTCTTCTGAAGAACTTGGCTCTGATACCAATTTTTGGAAATAATACTGAGGGGGGGGGGGTGAATCAGTATTATCAGATCAAGATTTTTTTTTTCATAATCATATTTATATACGCTACTTCAGAGAGGGGAACTAGCGTGTACACACAACTGTCTTTAAGGAAACCAATGTTTATGCAGTAAACTTATGATTCAGTTAATTCATCATATGTTGATCTTTAATCAGCGCATCAGTACTTCATCAATCATTAAACAGTAACCATGTGCAGTATAAACATAATAAACCATTATACATAAGCAACACATATGAACACCAAGATTTAAGGTGGAAACCCAATGTGGGTGAAAACCACCTGTTGTTGTCATCTCTGTCTTCTTTTAATAATAAGAAAATATGTTTACAATCTTATACTGATGCAGACTCATACCAATACACGGACTTCTACCTACAAAAGGTTACAACCTTCTCTTGTTCTCTAGCTTCTACTGGAAGGGAGCTACAACTCCCTAGCTCTTGTACTAGCCAATATGTTTACTAATACGTAAATGCCAGCCTACAGAAAACTCCACTCTTCCACTAGGGACCACATTTCATGAATTTTTAGATTGGATGCTCCTGGCACATATCAAGACATATGGAGAACTTGACTCATCAATAACCCATCAAAAATTTAGAAACTCAAACTTCATCAATCAACATGCAGTTAATCTGAAACAATCAGATCACTGTCATTAGAACACTGTGCTGAACCCAGAAACCTGTATCAACATTCAGAACCAACTGAAACCTCAAAAATTCATGTGTCAAATTGTATATGTTACATCAATGAATAAAACCTGTGTATACGCTACTTCCTTCAACCAAACCTGCTTATACCTCTAATATTCTGAATCGTAAAATCTCCAAATCACAAACTGTACCAACCAGCAGTGTACTGAACATCTACTATCAACTTATAGAACTTTACACAGGTAGGCAACATAAAACACTTATCCTCACCTATACAACCAATCAAATATCAACCTCCTTATGCATTCAGATTTACATTCAGATCTAAGGAGACTTCATTAAGAGACAACAGTAAAATAGTAGTAGCAATAAATCAACGATATTGATTTGAGACATTAGTCATCTCTAAACATCAAGCCTTTCTTTTGTATATGCTACTTGAAAGAACAAAACCTGCGTGTATATGCTCTTTTGCTGAGATGAACCTACGTACAGATTTGCAAATATTGACTCAGAACTTTACTGCAGTTCCAGACTTCAGAACAACCCAGATCATGATAGATAACGAATAAAACAGACGCAAAACATCAGATCTAGCCTAAACAAATATCAGATCATTCAAGAATAAATCATTTCAAGTCTCATGATCCTGACCCAATATTGAACTCAAGGTGCACATAAATATTTCAGATCTAGTCCCAAACATAACCTTGCAACATAAAATATACTTCAGATAGAAGTATTCCTTATAATATTATTCACTTGCACATCTGGCCTTATGATCCTCTCTTCTTTATATATTTTTTGGCCTTTCTCAATACCATGGACCGAATCCACTTAGGACCAATACCTTGGATCAAATACTACAGACTGAATACCTAGAACTAAATACCTAGGGTCAATATCATGGTCCAAAGATACCTTGGACCAAATACCTCGGACCAAAACCATGGTTTTCAACACGTACGTGCTTTGCCTTCTATGGGAGTGAGTGTGTACATTATATGCTATTTATGTTCTGAGTACCTGCGTGTATATGCTGCTTGGACTAAGTGAACCTAATTGTATCTCTTAAACTGCTCTTACATCATCTTCTTCCTTCAACTTTTTTATTCTAATCAATAGACCTTAGTTCCATCTTCCTAATCCTCTGTACCACTTCCCTATTTCCTCTGAATATTCCTGTTAGCCTCTTATAAAAATTGAGTTGACTGTAGAGTTGCCATCAAGGACAATACTTGTATCATAATGCCAACACAAATGAGGGAGGAGAGGCCCTTATTTATAGTATTCTTAAAACTACTCATTAGGCCGACACGACTTATCTTTAGGTTGATTTACATAATGATTTAGCCGACATGAATATAATACATTTTTTCCGAAATTACAATTCCATTTTGATCTTCACTTGGAGGATACTTTTACTAGCCATTTGTACTTGAACTTGGAGGAAACATTCCACATGGTTCTGCCCTTGATCTTGGAGACACAAACTATATACTTTACAAGTGTAATTATTTACATCAATGACACAAACCTATCACCTAGCCTAGAGCTCTCAATGGGAGCTACTACTAATAAATTTTGAGGATGAAACCCATGACTCAAATTTACAAAATATTTTGTTAGATACAATTTACATCATTTACAATGGAATGTGTCATTATGAAGACCAAACTTAGTTACACTTTCTTCAACACTCCCTCTTAACTAGGGAGGTATTCATGCATACATGGTACTTGGACAATTTTTCAAGTTCACAGAAGAATTCTCATAAGAAGATCGGATTTGCATTTCATCTGTTATAGCATCATTACAACGAACATTGTTTTCATATAGCAAGGCCTTGACTAATATCTCTATCTCTCACTTAGATCAGAGCACAATGTTGGTGAGATCAATGACTAATAGACACACATCATCATTGTATCTCTTAGGCTTACACCCACCCAGGTGTTCTTCGAGTATGCCTACTATGACTATTCTCGTCTTGGGTTCCCAGCCGTCAAGAATATCATTCCTCTTGCCCACTCTTATCTTGGATGCCCTACCACATCCTCAAAGAATTTCGGATGCTAGATGATTACACAATCCTCCATTCTTTCTTCCAAGCTAAAGACAAGACTATCATTTCTAACTCTTCCTCTTAACCAGGGATGAGTTCCAAGTTTCTATTTCATCATAAACTTACTCATGTTCCCTTACTCATAGGAACCCTCCAAAGCTCCCTCTTTAAAGGGGACTCTATCATCAGTACTTTATAGGGTCTTCTAGTTGACTAATGATCCAACACCTCAATGTCATCAATTTCTTCATATGTAGGGTTTAGCCATCCATCACTTTCCTCCATCATGTCATTCCTCTTTTTCTGGAAAGTATCCTAATTGGATTTACATATGGGGCTTCCTTCATAGGGTCATCTATCTCCACCTTTCTATCAACGGTGATTGCTCTAGATCACAAGGTACATAGTTGTGACATCCTTCACAACTCTTCTTACCATGGTCCTATACACATACCCAGACTTATCCAAAAAAAAAAAAAATTCATAAACCAAAAGCAAATCAAATATTACCTTTTTGGTGATTTCCTTTTCCAATGACATCTTCCTGTAAGTATCAACACCCTGCACACATGTTGACACATCTCCCAAAGATATTTATAGTCAAGTGTCTTCATCTTTTTAGACTTCCATTAGAGTCTCCACATCTTTCTGGGAGATTTCTTAGTCATATCTTCTTGATTCTTTGGATGTTTATTACCTTCATGGTTTGATATCTCGCGATCTCTACTATCCTCACACGTTTTATTCCCATGAGCTTTCAATTAGAGTTCCTTAATTGTAGTCAACTACCTCATACTCCATATGAGGACATATTATGTTGATTTCATCTAGTGTGACTTAAGTCTTACTGCATCCTTTTAGAGGAGGAGATCCTTTTTCTCTTGATCATGCTTGATCCATGTTACCTACAACCATATGACATGATATTATAACAAGTATACATACCTCATTTATCTTGAATCATGATTCTTGTAGCAACTTCTTGAGGGATCTTTGACCTGCAATAGAGTTGTCTTGATCCTTACAGGTTCTCTTGGTACCATCGTTCTAACTTAAATGAACCTGTATTCTTTACAAAGGATATTTGTCTGTAAAAAATCTTCGAAGATTCAGAGAACCAAAGTGTTCTCATCTTAGAATTTGCTACACAAAGCAATTTCATTCCTTCCTAGAATCCTTACATAAAGAAATAAAATATACTTTAATCATAACCATTAACATTATTTACAGGGGATTCAACATATCCTCATACATCAATTGTTCATCTTGTATTTCTTGAGTGAAATGAGTTGTTTCATGTTTCCTCTTGCCATTCTTCTTTCGCTTGGGACAATCTCTTCAGTAGTGTCCATATTCATGAAATTCAAAGCATTGAATATTTGACATGTCTTTCTTGGGATGTTGTTGGTGACAAGATCTCTCAAACTTTCCGAACTTCTGTTTTCTCTTGAACCTGGTAGCAAATGCTTGCTCCTTGGATACAACTGCAATATCTTCCTTGGCCTTTAATCTAGCTTCTTCCACTTTGCATATTGCCCATAGATCATTGAGTGATGCTGCCTCCCTTTTAGCTCATAAGCTCATTGTAAAGTTTCCCCACTCCTCAGGTAGTGCTTTCAGCACTATAGTAGTCATCCCTTGATCAGACATGATTTCTCCTCATTCCTGCAACTAATCTCTTATTCCCGAAACCCTTATGAAGTATGGATTTATACCTTATTCTTTGTTGATCTTCATCTTGTATAACTCATTCCTTAAAGAGATCCCTTCTATTGTAGTGTTGATAGAGAATAAATCTATCAATTTGTCATAGATATCCTTCGTTGTTTCAAGCTTGGCTACATAAGCAATCATAGAGTCCTTGATAAATTCTATGAGAATCTTTTGAGCTCTAACTTCGTTCTTGTTATACTTAGCTAATTCTTGACTATTAGTAGGAGCAACAATTTTATTTTGTACATGCTCAATAACTTCTTGTTCTTTCAAATTGAGGTCTGTTCTCTTCTTTCAAGCAAGGAAATTGGCAACTCCAACTAACTTATTTCTTTCCTTGCAACAAGACATCTTTTCCAGGACTAGTTTTGCTCAAATAAATAGGATACTTACTTGATGTGATGATCCTTGAAGATTGACTTTGGATGGCTACCTTGTATGAGCTTGGGGAATCTTGTCTATCCTTGAATGCTAGGGAACCTAATATTTATCCTTGAGGACCTTCTCTTCAACTGAAGTGAGAGGATTCTTGATACCTTCCTCTTATAGATCTGCCTGAATAGTAGTTCTTGTCTTCTTTTTGATAGATCTTGGAGTTTCAGAATGTGGATTTGAATCTATCTTTGCCTTCAACTTCACATGCCTTGCCTCTTCTTTAATGTTCTTTATCATCCCTTCCTTGATGTACTACCAACCTTGTGATACCATGTTGAGAAATATAAGGGCTTGATATGTTAATGATTTCTCTATCTTGGATAACTGCTTGAGAAGTATTTTTATCTTTTTCCTTATTCAAGTAGGATATTTTCATAGGTGTATATTTATTAACTTCATCAACCATCTATCATGCATAATAAGCAAAAGAACAATAACACAAGATATAGGCAGCAGCTAGGGCAAAACCTCTCCAAATTGAGAGGAAAACCCATGATAATTCTTCTTATAGAATCTTCACTTGACAAAATTTCCAAGACCCATACAAAGACCCTTTGACAAAAGTGTCTCCAATATCAGGGCTAGAACCTTCTGCTACTGCTGGCCTCTAACCTTCTATTCCATGGATCAGATCTACAACTATAAATGGATGAATTATCTTCCCTATTCCTTCCTCCTTCCTCCAAGCTTCACTTGTTCAAAATAGTTCATTGTCCAGTTGTTGTCCTCAACGCTTGCCTTGAAACAAGATGATCTCCTTCCTTGATGTAGACTGATCAGAAACCCTTGCAGCAGACCTGAATATGTCACTTTCTTCCCATGTGTGAGTGAGATACTTGATCTTGTAGCCTCCTTCTTTCCTCACTATGCTCGAAGCTTCCTTCTAGGCCAACAATCGAACTCTTTAGGCCTCAAATCAACCCTTAGCATGAAGATGACCTAGGACTGGAATGCAACCCTAATTGTGACCTATTCATTCACATGTGTGAGAGGTTTAGGGCTCTTCTAGCGCTCCTAAGCCTTCGCTCTACTTATCTCTTCTGTTTAAACAAATGTGCCCTTCAAATAGACCCAAGATTGAACTCTTTCCTTCATGATGAGAGCACATAGGGCCCTAGTCTCTCACATGTGGACAAAATTCCTATGGTTATAGATGGCAGAACATACCTTCTTCTTGTTGAACTATGGCTCCTTGAGTTGACCCTTTCTTTGCACCCTTAGACTGACTTCTTCACATAGGAGAGAGACTGAATTGATGTGTTGTGAGTGTGTTCAAATGAGGGAGGAGAGGCACTTGTTTATAGTCTTCTTAACGTTGCTTATTAGGCCAACATGACTTGTATTTGGGCCGACTTACATAATGATTTAGCCGACATGAATATAATACAGTTTTGCCGAAATTATAATGCCATTTTGATCTTTGCTTGGAGCATACTTTTACTAGCCATTTGTACTTGAACTTTGAGGAGACATGCCACATGGTTTTTCCCTTGATCTTGGAGACACAAAATATATACTTTACAAGTGTAATTATTTACATGAATGACACAAACCTATCACTTATCCTAGAGCTCTCAATGAGAGCTACTACAAACAAATTTTGAGCATGAAACCCATGACTCAAATTTACAAAATATTTTGCTAGATACAATTTACATCATTTACAATGGAATGTGTCATTATGAAGACCGAACCTAGTTACACTTTCTTTAGCACTCCCTCTTAACTAGGGAGGTATTCATGCATAAATGGTACTTGGACAATTTTTCAAGTTCACATAATAATTCTCATAAGAATATCACATTTGCATTCCATTTGTTATAGCATCATTACAACAAACATTGTTTTCATATAGAAAGGCCTTTACTAACAACTCTATCTCTCACTTAGATCAGAGCACAATGTTGGCGAGACCAATGACTGATATGCACACATCATCATTCTCTCTTAGGGTCATACCCACCTGGGTGTTCTCCGAGTATGCCCTACTAGGACTATTCTCATCTTAGGTTCCGAGCCCTTGAGAATATCGGTACTCTTTCCCACTCTTATCTTGGATGCCCTACCACATCCTCAACGAATGTTAGATGCCAGATGATTACACAATCCTCAATTCTTTCTTCCAAGCTGAAGACAATAATTTTGTGTCTAACTCTTCCTCTTAACTAGGAATGAGTTCCAAGTTACTCTTTACTCAGAAACTTACTCATGTTCCCTTACTCATAGGAACCCTCCAGAGCTCCCTCTTCAAAAGGGACTCTATCATCAGTTCTTTATAGGGTCTTCTAGTTGACTGATGATCCAACACCTCGATGTCATCAATTTATTCATATGTAGGGTTCAACCATCCATCACTTTCCTCCATCATGTCATTCCTCTTTTTATGGAAAGTATCCTCCTTGGATTTACATCTGGGGATTCCTCCATAGGGCCATCTATCTCCACCTTTATTTCAGCGGTGATTACTCTAAATCACAAGGTACATAGTTGTGACATCCTTCACAACTCTTCTTACCATGGCCCTGCACACATACCCAGAGTTATCCCAAAAAAAAAATCAGAAACCAAAAACAAATCACATATTACCTTTTTGGTGATGGCCTTTTCCAGGGACATCTTCTTGTAGGTATCAACACCCTCCATAAATGTTGACACATCTCCCAAATATATCTGTAGTCAAGGGTCTTCATATTTTCAGACTTCCATTAGAGTCTCCACATCTTTTTGGGAGATTTCTTAGTCAAATCTCCCTGATTCTTTGGATGTTGATTACCTTCATGGTTTCATATTTCTCTTTCTCTACTATCCTCACACCTTTTATTCCTAAGAGCTTTCAATCAGAGTTCCTTAATTGTAGTCAACTACCTCACACTCCATATGAAGACATATTAAGTTGATTTCATCTGGTGCAACTTAAGCCTTCCTGCATCCTTTTAGAGGAGGATATCCTTTTTCTCTTGATCATGCTTGATCCATGTTACCTGCAACCATATGACATGATATTATAACAAGTATACATACCTCATTTATCTTGAATCATGATTCTTGCAGCAGACTTCTTGAGGTATCTTTGACCTGCAACGGGGTTGACTTGATCCTTACAAGTTCTTTTGATACCATATTTGCTTGTAAAAAATCTTCAAAGATTTAGAGAACCAAAGTGTTCTCATCATAGAATTTCATACACAGAGCAATTTCATTCCTTCCTACAATCCTTACATAAAGAAATACAATATACTTTAATCATAACCATTAACATTATTTCCAAAGGATTCAACATATCCTCATACATCAATTGTTCATCCATGAACGGTATGGAATACATACTCAGTTCATTCTTTAAAAAAAAAAGTTACTTAGACAACGCACAAGAATGTTCATGAATCAAAACATGTCACTAAATTCTATGCAATCTGCTAACTAAGACCTATGAAAGAAAACAGGAGGTGATATTTTAATCATAGTAAGGATCCTGTGGCTCCTTCTTCTTCGACTTCTTTTCATTGTCTTGTATTTCTTGAGCGACATGAGTTGTTTCATGTTTCCTCTTGCCTCTTCTTTCACTTGGGAGAATATCTTCGGTAGTGTCCATATTCATGACATTCAAAGCATTGAATATTTGACATGTCTTTCTTGGGATGTTGCTGGCGACCAGATCTCTCAAATTTTATGAACTTCCCTTTTCTCTTGAACCTCGCAGCAAATGATTGCTCCTTGGTTCAAACTGAAATATCTTCCTTGGCCTTTAAGCTAGCTTCTTCCACTTCGCATATTTCCCACAAACCATTGAGTGAGGATGCCTCCTTTTTAGCTCATATCATGGCTGTAAAGTTCCCCCACTCCTCAGGTAGCACATTCAGCACTATAGTAGTCATCTCTTGATCAGACATGACTTCTCCTCGTTGTTGTAATTGATCTCTTATTCCAGAAACCCTTATGAAGAATGGAATTATACCTTATTCTTTGTTGATATTCATCTTGTATAACTCATTCCTTAAAGATATCCCTTCTCCTCCAGTGTTGACGGAGAATAAATCTATCAGTTTGTCATAGATTTCCTTCGCTGTTTCAAGCTTGGCTACATAAGGAATCAGAGAGTCCTTGATAGATTCTATGAGAATATTTTGAGCTCTAACTTCGTTCTTGTTGTACTTAGCCAATTCTTGACTATCAGTAGGAGCAATAGTTTTCTTTTGTACATGTTCAATAACTTCTTGTTCTTTCAAGTTGAGGTCAGTTCTCTTCTTCCAAGAAAGGAAGTTGGCAACTCCAACTAACTTATTTCTTTCCTTGCAAGAAGATATCTTTTCCAAGACTAGTTTTGCTCAAATAAATAAGATACTTACTTGCTGTGATGATCCTTGAAGCTTGAGTTTGCATGGTTGCCTTGTATGAGTTTGAGGGAGCTTGTCTATCCTTGAATGCTAGGGAACCTGATATTTTATCCTAAAGGATCTGCTCTTCAACTGAAGTGAGGATTCTTGAAATCTTCATCTTATAGATCTACCCGAATAGTAGATCTTGTCTTCTCTTTGATAGATATTGGAGTTTCAGAATGTGGATCTGAATCTAGATTTTCTTTCAACTTCAACTACCTTGCCTCTTCTTTAATGTTCTTTATCAGCCCTTCCTTGATGTACTACCAACCCTCTGATACCATGTTGAGAAACCTAAGGGCTTGATATGTTAATGATTTCTCTATCTTAGATAACTTCTTGTGAAGTATTTTTATCTTTTTCCTTATTCAAGCAAGATCTTTATTTATTAACTTCATCAACTAGCTATCATGCATTATAAGAAAAAGAACAATAACACAAGATATAGGTAGCAACTAGGGAAAAACCTATCCAACTTGAGAGGAAAACCCACTGTAGTTCTTCTTATATAATCTTCACTTGACAAAATTTCCAAGACCCATATAAAGACACTTTGACCAAAGTGTCTCCAAAATCAAGGCTAGAACCTTATGCTACTGTTGGCCTCTGACTTGTTGTTCCATGGATTAGATCTGCAACTATAGATGGATGAATTAGGTTCCCTCTTCCTTCCTCCTTCCTCCAAGATTCACTTGTTCAAAATAGTCTTCTTGTCCAGTTGTTTTCCTCAACGCTTGCCTTGAAACAAGATGATCTCCTTCCTTGATGTAGACTGATTAGCAACCCTTGCAGCATACCTGAATATGTCGTTGTCATCCCACATGTGAGTGAGCTACTTGATCTTATAGCCTCATTCTTGCCTCGCTATTCTTAGAGCTTCCTTCTAGACCAAAAATTGAACTCTTTAGGTCTCAAATGAACCCTTATCACGAAGATGACCTAGGACTATAATGCAGCCCTAATTGTGACCTATTCATTCACATGTGTGAGAGGTTTAGGGCTCTTCTAGTGCTCCTAAACCTTCGCTCTACTTGTCTCTGCTCTTCAAACAAATGTGCCCTTCAAATAGACCCAAGATCAAACTCTTTCCTTGATGATGAGAGCACATAGGATGATGCCCTAGTCTCGCACATGTGGACAGAATTCCTATGGTTATATATGGCAAAACAAACATTCTTCTTGTTGACCTGCGGCTCCTTGAGTTAACCCTTTCTTCGAAACCTTAGACCGAATTCTTCACATAGGAGAGAGATCGAATTGATGTGTTGTGAGTGTGTTCAAATGAGGGAGGAGAGGCCCTTATTTATAGTCTTCTTAACGCTGCTCATTAGGCCAACATGACTTGTCTTTGGGCCGACTTACATAACGATTTAGCCGACATGAATATAATACAATTTTGCTGAAATTATAATGCCATTTTGATCTTTGCTTGGAGGATACATTTACTAGCCATTTGTACTTAAACTTTGAGGAGACATGCCACATGGTTTTTCCCTTGATCTTGGAGACACAAAATATATACTTTACAAGTGTAATTATTTACTTGAATGACAAAAACCTATCACTTATCCTAGAGCTCTTAATGGGAGCTACTACAAACAAATTTTGAGCGTGAAACCCATGACTCAAATTTACAAAATATTTTGCTAGATACAATTTACATCATTTACAATGGAATGTGTCATTATGAAGACCAAACCTAGTTACACTTTCTTCAACAAGTACAACCAGAATTCATGTAATGGATGGAAACTCCTAAAAGAAGCATGGAGAGAAAAAAAGTATCCATATGAATAAAGTTCCAAAGTTATGCCAAGAAGGCCACTTTCCATGAAGAAAGGAATGACATGATGGGATAAGAAGGAAAGTGATAGATGGCTATTTCCTTTCAAGGAAGAAGCTCAACTAAATTTCATTACATCAAGGAGAGAAGTTGATCAAGCAGCTGAAGAACCCATGAAGAAGAAGTTGTTGATGTATAAAAAGAGTCCCTAGCTAAGAGGGAGCTCTGATAGGTCCTTAGTCAAGAGGGAGTTTGAATTAGATCACCCCTGATTACAAAGGAGTGACAATTTTGTTTTTCCATTTCATGTGTCATGCACTAGACTAGGACAAATAGTCGTAACTCTGGATGAATTCCATGAATGGAAATGTAGACACATGATAGACACAAGATTCTTGTCTTCACTTGGGAAGAAAGAATGGGAGGATTGGGTAATCATTTGGCATCTGATACTCTTTGAGGATGTGTAGGGAATCCAAGACAAGAGTAGGCAAGAGGACCGATATTCTTTGAGGGTTGGGAACCCAAGACAAGAATAGTCCTAGAAGGTCATACTCAGTGAACACCCAGGTGGGTATGTACCTTGAGAGACAATTACTAAGGTGTCTATAAGTCATTGGTCTCGCCAACATTGTGTGCTATGATCTATTGAGAGATAGAGATGTTAGTCAAGGCCTTGCTATGTGACAATGTTGGTTATAATGATGCTATACAGATGGGTTACTAGTCTGACCCTTCTTATAAGATATCTTCAGTATTAAGAATATCCATGTACCATTTATGAAGTGTTGAGAAATATAGAGCAATTTAAGAATTTGATTTCTCTTAGCTATGATAACTACTTGTGATATTATTTTCTTATATTTTTCTTCTTGTTATTAACATGTATTATTATCATCAACCAATTATCAAAACAAGAAGATCAACAATGCACGAGTACACAAGATATTGGCACCAAGCCAGGGAAAAAACCTCTCCAAATCTTGAGAGGAAAAACCCTTCGAACTCTTTATTATAGATTATTTATTGATGAATTCCAAGACCCAAACTTCGACTCAAGAACACCTTTAGAAATCAAATGGCAATACATCCAAAATGTACCCAAACAAGTCTTTCTTGTTGCAACTTTGGATAGTACAGTAGGTCTACAACAACACTATGATAGTCTGCAAATGTGATCAAGGATAGGCTCACCTAACCTTCCTATGTCTTCCTTTTCCTTGGAGATTGATCTCACATATCATGACCCTTTGCCTTGAGCTTGGAACGAGCCTTCTTGATGACGAGAGTGTGACTGTCCCAGAACAGTGAGGATAGATCTGTCAACTTCATTATATAGTCCACACGTGCGAGGAGCGTTAGGGCTATTCTAACCCTTCTATGACCTCGTTCTCCTTGCAAAATTATTCTAGATAGCTTGCTCCTTCCAATTGTTGCAAGATCGAGCCTTTAACCCAACAATGTGCCCATACAAAATGATGCCCTAGCTTGGATCTGATTGTCACATGTGGGAACATACTTCTTAAGTGACTTGGGATGAGGGAACAGACTTCCTCTTGTATTGTGGCTTCTTATCTTTTACCTTTTCTCTTCGTTTATCCTTCATTGAGAGAATGAGATAGATGTTTGATGGAGGAGGCATCAATGCTACCTTTATATAGGCTTCTGTTCTCATCTCCTAGGCCGACATGATACCTTGACTAGGCCGACATGATAGGAGGCTTTTGGACTGTCCAAATAAATTATTTCGAGCGGCTTCTTTGCATCAATTATGTGGGTACATTTTGGAGTATTTCATTAATGATCTTGAAGGACTTTTGACTTACAACAATTACATTTATAAGTGTAACAATATATGATTGTCTTCATTTTACATAACTCAACCCAAGTCTCTCAATGGGAGCCACAACTAGACCAAGAAAATTCTTGAGCATGAAACCCATGTCTCAAGAGAAATATATAAAAAATTTCTTGATACACAATTACATCATTACAAGAATTGACATTATTAGGACCGAACCTAGTTACACTATTTTCAACATGAATACCTCCCTAGTTAAGAGGGAGTGTTGAAGAAAGGTGTAACTAGGTTTGCTTTTCATAATGAATTATAATTATGATTTCATGTAAAGAAGAAACAAATGTATTTATTGTATTCCTTGCATCATGGGTATCATAAGCAAGAAGTATTTTTCAAAGGTCAAAGACTTCTTCTTGATGTCTTTAGGTTGTGTTGTCTTGTTATGAATATAATTAAGAAGTCATGAAGTCATGTTACACATGTCAAAGTTACAATCCAAGACAGTGTCACTATCTCTCTTACAGTCGGCTAAAAGAAGGATAGTATTCTCCTTAAGGTAATGTCAACCTACCTCCAGGATCTCATGTCGGCCTAAATGAAAAGCATAAGTCACTATATATATAGAGTAACCGCACCTCATAATCCTCAAGCAATTTAGACATCTCTGATATGAAACAATACGAATATCAAAGCAAAGAAGATAAGGGTATTACAGTGAAGAAGGAAGGTGGCTACAAATGCGTAAATGTCTTAAGGGTTCTCGAACTAATTCTGTCATCTAAGCGAAGTATCAAAGTCTGTTCCAAGATAGTGGTAGCTACAATTAAGGGCTATATCATGCATTGAATGGTGATAGAAGAAGAACAAAGACAAAGAGGTTATCTTGGACTGAAAGAAGAGGTTAGTGCAGCCCGAGGACTGTGTCTAGGGTTGAAAAGGAAAAATGAGACCGATACTCTCCTAGTGATAGTGTGATAATAGTGCGAAGAAGGACTAAAGAGATACAATGCGAAGGAGGAATACTGTGAAGGCCGAACATTGCAAGAGATAGTGACAAGTGTCTTGAAGTATAATTGAGTCAAATATTTTTTCAAGGGTCTTGGTATTCGTCAATAAAAGAATCTATAAGAAGATATTCAAGGGTTTTCCTCTCAGGAGGAGAGGTTTTGGCCCTGAAAAAAAGCCAACATCGTGTGTTCTTGTCTCTTTGTTTTGGTAGCTATTTGATGAAGTAATAAATACACACAGTAATGATATCAAGAAAATATTGTGCTAATAAGTTAAAGATAAATTACCTCACAAATAGTTATCATGCTAAGAAGAATCACATAAACTACATTTTCCCTAGATTCTTCAATAGTCGGATCAGGTTGTATTCTTCCACTCCTAATTGTTGTTGTCAATAAAGAAGCTTTGTCTTGTTCTTAAAATGTTGGGATCTCATGTTTTTATAATTCATATCTAACATATCATGCTTTATATATCTATACTTGATTATCTAACATGTTTAATATGTACATTCTTTGAAATATTTTCTATGTATATGCTTCTCTGGTTTATGTTGCAGGTCTAAACGCATTATTGAAAGTAGAGGGTTTGGACCCTACAAGATCAACATCAAACTTAGGACCTCCATATATTCTCCCTAAACCCAACTTTAACATATTTCATTGTTTGTTTGCTTGAATGAGTGTTTCTTGTTGATAGTCTACCTTTGATATGTTAAGGTTCTCAACCCTTACCTAAGGGAGGTTTCTCCTGCTAACAATACAGAGTGTATCAAGAAATTTTTTATGATAATATAGTCCACCAATTCTCTCCTTACAATGTTTTACAAGCCTCCTTATATAGCATTCTAAGTGGTTTTATCATATTTTTAAACCTATGGATTACAAATAAAATTGAAACTAATGGATAGAGCATCCTAGAGAAACAAGATTTTTGGAAATCGTTTCCTCTATTAACAACTTGAAAATTGGTTCAGTAACTCGACAAATCAATCTTCAATGTGATACTTTGGTCTTATTAGATCTTTGTTGATACCTTGTCACGAGCGTTGCTTATGTTGTTATGGGCTCCTTGTTGACTTGGACATTGAACGACCTCTACCACATGTATTCTTGCTTTTGTGACCTATCTATTGAATATATATTCATCTCTAAATCATTTATGATCTCATCCAACTCATGATTCTTTCTCTAGATATTTGCAACCATATGCAATTATGACTCAACCATAGTCTTAGCTACAAAATGTATCTATTTGATAGAGAATCTATATTATTGCAGTGATGTATTAAAAAATAATTTATAATCAAAATTACTTATAGACGAAAAATGCATTAAAAAAAAACCTTAAAAATTCTTCCTTGATGTATTATCTTGTAGACAATAGGTTTTTATGGGAAAATGGGGTGAATTTGTGGAAAGAGTAACAAAAGCGTTGAAAGTGAGAACCCAACATCTCCCCCCCGACATGGAAACTGTTTCATATCCTTGTGCAAAAAAAACCTCGTACTTCCTACAAAATACTATGTCATTTTCCTCTCCAAAATTTCAAAATTATGTTGCACCTGTTGAATATTGTGTTTTCAATGATGTGAAAGTTATGGGGATATTGTTGGATATATAATTTTTATTGATTTAAAAGATAAGTGGAGACTACGTATGTCCAAGATAAAGATTGGAGGATGAAGATTGTTGGAAGTTATTTGGATTCCAGTTTTTTTTCTTAATGCCCACTTTGGATACCTTATCTTTGAAGGATCATTTACTCTAAATACCTAGATAAAATTGGATCATAGTATATATGGTTGGAAATATTATTATAATACATTTCCAATGGTAAATGGAATTCCCTAAAACTCCATAGGAATTAGGAGATAGGAAATCTTATGTTAGATTAGCCCAACAAAAAAATACTGGTCAATCTAGCTAGTTTCACAAGTCAACCAACAAGAGAACATAGAAACATTATAAATAAAGGATATATGAGTGAATTTTAAGGCCATCCAAGGAAACTAGATTTAAGGTGTGCAATAGAAGTCGTTGAGAATAATATTGGGGTCTTAAAGGTGGAGAAACAAATCTGATCGGTGGAGTTAACAAGTCATATTGGAATTTTTTTTATAACTTTTGTTCAAGATGTTTCAAATTTTGAACTTGTTTAAGATAGATGGGATATATTTTTGTACTTTTGGTGGAAATTTAAAAATTTTGTTCCCTATTATTTACGAGATATGCACCGAGGAATTTAGGGTTCCTAAATGCTCCTGAAATCTATTTCAAACAAGTCAGTTTGGAATTTTTTCTTTACCTTTTCTTATGGGATGTTATAGACTATAAAAATTATAGGCGAAAGAGGGGATATCTTCATGTACAAGTGATAATAATTTCATACTTTGTTTCATTGTAATTTCAGAGATATGCTCTAAGGAAATTAGGGTTCCTAAATGCTCCTGAAATATGCTTCAAATAGGTCAGTTTTGCATCTTTGCTATAACCTTTTCTTGAGATGTTTAATACAATGAAATATTGAGGAGACAGAGACATGATCTCTAGGTACCTTTGGTAGGAATTTCAAATTTTGTTCACTATAAATTCGGATATATACCCTATGGAATTTAGGGTTACTGAATAGTCCTAAAATCAACTTCAAATAGGTTAGTCTTGCAATCTTGATATAACTTATTTTATGGGAATTTTCATATTGTGAAAATTTATGAGATTTAAGGACACATATAAAAGAGAATTGTGTCAAAATTTCAAAATCATATTTACAAAATTGGATATGTGGCATGTTGTACAAGTTTGTTCTTGGGAAGAGGCCAAAACACATTTTGGGAAAAGTAAACCCGGTGAAGGTAGAAGCAACAAGAAAACTTGGTGAATGAAAAAGCATCAAGTAGACTTGATGAAAGAAAAAGTAGCTAATAGCTTGGTGAAGGCAGAAGTAGCAAGTGGAACCAGTGAAGTATGTTGGTGTCTATGAATATTTGTAATAGAGGAGATTTGTGTCTCTTATAGATTGATGCTTACAAATCTTACAATAGAGGGGACATTAGGGGAATTTTGAGGTCTAAAATGGGCCTCTTAAGGAAAATAATAAAATAATAGTTAAAATAATAAAATAAGGGTTATGAATTTCTACAGAAAAATAAAGGAACCTGCTTTTTTAATTGTATTTTCAGCTTATCTCCTTATAGGTTAACTCAAATGTCATGTGTAGATACCCATTAGATGAGGAATTAAATTCCACATCCAATGAGAACCCACTCTGCATAATTCTAAGTAGATCCACATCAAAAAAATTGAGATTACAATAAAAAAAAAGTGTGAAAAATTTGAGAATACATGAAAAAAAGCGTGTTGAACACACTTTTTTATGTATTCTCAATTTTTTGATGTGGGTCTTCTTAGGAGTATGTATTGTGGGTGCTCATTGGATGGAATATAATTATGCATCCAACGGGTGTCTACACTTGACATTTGAGCAAACATATAAGGAGTAAAGTGAAAAAATATAATTACAAAATAAATAGTTTTTCTCTTTGCCCTCCTAAATATTTACCCTCGGGGATGACATCATCATCTTTAATCCTATTATTTATTTTAAAGTTAATTTTGTTAATACATTTTTGTTTTAAGACCCATTTTTTACCTCAAAATTCCCATGATGTTGGTGTCTCCTATAGGCCAATGCCTACAAATATTGTTGTAAAGGGGATTAGTGTTTCTTGTAGGTTGGTGCCTACAAATCATTTGTAGAAGCAATTGGTGTCTCCTATAGGTTGGTTCCTACAAATATTGCAGTAAATGGGATTGGTGTCGCCTATAGGTTGATGCCTAAAAATCTTGTAATAGGGTGGACTGGTGTCTCCTATAGGTTAATGCCTACATATCCTGTAGTGGGGGGATTAATGTCTCATGTAGGTTGGTGCCTACAAAGTTTATAACAGTAGGATGATCCTACAAATTTCTTATCAATAATTTGTGCATACAAATATTTTTATAAATAAATTTCCACTCATATCTTATGTTCCATATGCCAGATTGTTTGATTATGATTCATGAATGTTTAAATAAGTAAGAATTGCCTTATATTGATTCACCCCACCACCTCTCAGTTTAAGTGTTAGTACAACAACTGGAATCAAAGAAAGTTCCTTCGAAAGTAGTCCAACCATTGGAAGGAATATCTCAAAGGTACCATGGCCAATCATTAAGTTTCTTTCACAAGAAAAGCTCCATTATTTGATGGAACAAATTATGCCTTCTAGAGGGTAAGGATGATTACTTATCTAATGTATCTTGGTTTTAACATTTGGAAATATGTCATGGATGGTTATAAAGATACAAAAAATCATCCATTTGATCATGATGGTAAGAAGGCATGTGTAAATATCATAAAATTGATTAATGACATCTCTTGTGGCCTATCAAAATCATATTTTTTCAAAGTAATGCATTGTGAATATACAAAGAAAATCTGGGACAAACTTCAAAACAACTATAAAGGAGATGACCAGGTGAAGAGGGAAGCTTCAAAGCCATATAAGATAATTTGATAGCTTCAAGGTGAATGGTGAAGAAGACATTGATTCCGACTTCTTTCTTGTGGATGGGATTGTCAATACCATCAAAGAAATTAGTGAGAATTTAAGGAATCAATGATTATACAAAACATGTTGAGATCTCTCCCGTAATATTTAATGTAAATGTATCAACTATTGAAGAAATGAAGGATATGGAAACTATGAATATGGATGAGATACATGGGATTCTCATTGCATATGAAAAGAGTACATAAAATGAAATTAAACTCTGAAGGAAACATCTTTTAAAGTTTCAAAGAAGACATAATAACTTAATGTCGATTATTATTACAATAATGAATCATATGCAAAAGAAGCACAATTCATTAGAATGTTGAAAACATGATCTGGAAGATACAACGGTAAGTTTCCATTCAAATGTTTTAATTGTGGTATAGTAGGTCATTTTGTTGCTCAATTTCCATATGCATAAAGAGAGTATAGTGATGATGAAGAAGAATATAAAAATAAAAGCAAATCACATATAGCAAAAAGGGAAGATATACTAAGAATAATTTTTTTACTGCAAAGAAGATAGTAGTTCTTCAAATGAAAGTAATGGATATGCATATGATGTTAACAAAGAATAATTCATATTCATAACCATGGATTCCTAAGCTATTAATCTAGAATATGAAGGCAATAAAAAAGAGAAAACATATTCAGAGGATGAAGATATTGATGGGGAAGTCAACCTTGAAGTATAACTTGTTAGTGACTTAGAAAAAAATAGATAGACTTGGAGAAAAGATTAAAAATAAAAATCATATATTGCATTAATATGAGAAGACACAATTAATATGACAATAGAATAAGTACTAATAAACCAACTAAAAGAAAAGGAAGAAAATTGTGAGGAGCTAGAAGCATAGGTCATTTCTGTTGGATGGTGTTTTCATTGATGCCAACGTCTATTAATGAAAGATCTTAATATTTGTTTGGATTGCATTAGTTGGAAGCTCTGATGGAAGGATGGATGGAAACCCTAGCTCTAGGGTTTGGATTCCTTGGATGATGTACATACCTCACGCTTGTTCAATTCTTTTGAAGAAGCAAATCATTGAATTCACCTTGGAGATTCTCACCATTAGATTCTCCTCATTAATCTAATTCTAGTGGTATGTGGCACACCACAAGAGGCCTTGCGGTTTAAGGGATATCCTTGTTGAAAGTTAAGGGACCCAACTTGTAGCCATAAATCCTCTCAAAAAAATAAAATAATACATCTTGTAGAAAAAAATATTTATTGTGAATATTTGTTTCTAAAGTGAAGGGCATGTGAGGGTTTTTGGCTTGAAAGGAAAATTAAAATTTAAAATTCAAAAACCCCAAAGGATTTTTACCTCGAAATTTTAAATTTAAATCTCAAAATTCTCCCTCCAAAGGGAATTCGATTTCCTTCTTAAAGCCCCTCCCAAATATATTTAAAGGCCTTGATTAGCCCTCCTAATTATACACTAAAACACACATATTTTGTGAGAATGATTTGAAAATTTTTGGCCGCTATGGAGCATTGAAGAATCAGATGAGAGGGTTCCTTCTTGTGTGAAGTCTTGCATTTGGGAATTATTGGTTTGCAAGAGGAAGGGTTACGGTCTAAAATTCTTAGAGAATAGTGAAGGCTTATAGATTATTTTGGGCTTATTTGTGTCTTTTATTTGGTTGAGGGATACATTAGGTAACAAATTGTAGGAATACTGAAGGTTCAGTGGAAATTTTCTCTGTTGGGACTCGACCCATTTATGGTATCATATTTTGATATCGCACATCATCTTTGGAGACAAATGAAGGCAAAAAATTCTATTAAGTTTCTACAGGACTATCTGAAGTAATAATTCTCGTTTGAATTTTTGTGACACTGAAGTAGGGTTCATTAGTCATTTTAATCAGCTGAAATCGATCATCAAGTTTAGAGACATAATCCCATGAAGTAGATATTCTAAAGCGAAGCAACATTTGATCTTCATAAACCAACAAAGAAACTATTTTGATGCAATTCAGTCTTATTTATCTATGATTTGGTACAAGATTATTAGTCATAGAAGGTTGAGGACTATACTAGTCTCTATGGCATAAACTTAGGGCATCAAAGTTAGAGAGCATACATCCTTGAATTACTGCAGTTCCTGTGGAGAATTTTGAAGTGATTTCAAGGTCAATCCCTACAGTCATACTTGGAAATTCATGAATGGTAAAGGATGCATATCTGAGCATTATCTGAAGTTATTCAAGATTGAAATCTTTGCCTATTTTGAAGCATTATTATGGAGTATTGAAGCCAACATATGTACTAGTACCTACAATGACAATTTTATGAAGATTTGGAGTTCATTGAAGTATATATATTCTCATGTGCTCATTAGTCACTTTAATCAACTAAAATTGATCATCAAGTTTAGAGACTTAATCCCATGAAGTATATATTCTAAAGCGGAGCAACATTTGATCCTCATAAACCAACAAAGAAACTATTTTTATGCAATTCGATCTTATTTATCTACGATTTGGTATAAGATTATTAGTCATAGAAGGTTGAGGACTATACTAGCCTCTGTGGCATAAAATCAAGGCATCAAAGTTAGATACCATACATCCTTGAATGAATGCAGTTCCTATGGAGAATTTTGAAGTGTTTTCAAGTTCAAGCCCTATGGTCCTACTTGGAAATTCATGATTGGTAAAGGATGGATATATGAGCATTATCTAAAGTTATTCAAGATTGAAATCTTTGCCTATTTTGAAGCATTAACATGGAGTATTGAAGCCAACATATGTACCAGTACCTACAATGACATTTTTTAGAAGATTTTGAGTTTGTTGAAGCATATATGTATGCTCATACGTATTCTTACAACTCTATAAAAGAAGTCAAGTCGGCCTCACTCAAAATAGCAGTTTGAATTCTATAATAATTGTATACCAAGCCACTTATAGGGAGTTATTTTTCTAATTTACCCACATAGGAGTGTATCCTTAGTAGTTTTTTGGTCACCTTCACGTTCATCATCTTGCACAAGAAAAAGGAGTTGGCAGATTATAGAAGGCATTCAAGTAGAAAAGAAATTATCAATAAAGTGCGTGTTAAAGTCTGGAAGAACTAAATATGAGAAATCAATTTGCAAAAGTAATCTCATTCAGTGACAAAATATGATGACAATAATCTTGGCATGAAGTATTGATAGTTCTCTATGATACAAGATACACAATGATAGTGAGTAGTTGACAGTGAGTCAGCGACAGAAAATACATGATAGTTATGACACACTCTAGGTGACAGTAAATCTTGCAATAACCCTTGTGTATTTATGGTTGTGACCATATCTCCTTGACTATGACTTTGTATTTATTTGATAATATCTCCTTGACAATAATACTGTAGGATTGCATGAACTTGTAGAAAGTGAGACAGTGAGCTTGCGTATACATCTATAGCTTGGATATCTACATGACAACTAGTACATGACAGAAACACTCTATAATGATAACTGAGACAATATTTGTCTAACAGTGATATCAATGATCCTCATATGTGACAATTTTCTATATGCTAATTTGACAGTGATCCATAACATATAAATTGACAATGACCTTGACATGTGGCAGTAATGACATACTAGGGTTGTGAACTTGTTGCATGGTTGGAACATTGTGAGGTCAAGTAATTAATTCAATAATGCTACAATATTAAGCAATAATGAATGAATTGACTGCCACATAATAGTGACGTATGGTTATGATGCATGAACAGTGGTCTATGGCAGAGACTTTCAACAATGACACTTGGCAGTGATGCTTGCACTCCTTACAGTCATTTATGATAGCGTGGGTCTTGTAGAAGGCTTGCTATATATGAGAGAAGTTGAATTTCATAGAGTTAAATAAGAACTTGATGTTTACCTTGATGATAACAGTGATATTATCTTGATGATCTTGATAGTAGTAATGTTGATGTACTTTAAAGTAACATATTGATTGTACTAGAATCTATTGATGTGTAGCATGTGACTGCCAAGAGTTTGACAGAGATGTTGAAAATTGAATTGGGGTTCGCCATTTGATATATTCAGAACAGTGGATTCATTGTTGACAGATAGGTTTTGATGTGCAGATTGGACAGAGACATAATTGTTTAAGACAATGGATATTGACAGCTAGGATTTGATGTTCAAATTGAGCAGAGGAAGATTTGATTGACAAATATTATTTTATAGATTCTTGATTTGCAGTTTCCTATTTATATTGAGCACAGCTAGATCCACTCTGAAAATTATGAAATGTGGTCTGTTAGATGATCAAGGTGGCAGGGTGGTGCAAGGTAGGAGAGTGGAGTCTCCTTCAAGTTGGAACTTGAGAACACTTCAGGGTGGCATGGTGGTGCTAGGTTGTATCCTACACATGGTGTTGGAGCGTTCGTCCAGTAGCAACTAGTAAACAGGATCTTGGAGAATCCATCAAATTAGAGCCTGAAAATAGGGTGTTGGAGCATCCTTTCGGTTGCAGCTGGTAAAAAAGGCATAGGAGAATCCTATAGGTTGGAGCCTCCTTTAGTTGGATATTAAAATTTGATGTAAATATTTTTGAAGACAAATATTAAGAAGCGTTTGGCGGTTTTTGTCTAGGAGGGGTTTCCACCTAAAAATATTTGTGTCTATTGTCTCTATTGTTATGCATTTTTGAATGGTGTTGATGAAAATTTATGTTTATCTGATACTAATATCAATTAATTCTCTATGAAATTAAAAATATACTAATTAATAACAAATAATGATTCAACCCGCTCTTAGTATTTTCAATAATTTCATTGAGGAACGAACTAGAAAAGGAATTTTTTTTGTTGAATCAAAGCTTGAAGTTTGGAAAAAGTACTAAAATATTAGATGACATTCTTATCTCCCAAAATTCTCTTTTCATCAAAATAAATATTTTCTATAAAGAAATTCATAAGACCTCCAAAGGAGAAACAAGCACAAAAGCTTCAGAGAAAGAAAATGAAAAAAAATGGACGAATGAAAGTTAGTGTTCCCCATGTGTTTTACGACATGTTCCTAACAACCTCTTAAATATCTATTAATTCTAGTGATGCATCCATTTACTAACTCATGTGGGTCATTGGTGTAACAATAATTGTGATTCCAACAATTGGTATCATAGTAGGTTCCTTCAATTGCAGCTTAACAGCTAAAAGGAAAATCTCAGGTGAATCAAGATGGGAAAGTCAAGGGAGCACGTGTCTAAATGATTAAAGGAAGTCTCTGGTATTTCAATAGTTTTATAACCTATTACAATTGATGAAGAGGATCAGGTTGCTTCAACTCTTAAGTTAGATGAACCAAAATATGAAATATCGAAAATCCAGAATGGAAGTCTATTTGAATGTTGTTGGATATGATGTATGGTAGACAGTTATTTCTGGCGACACATCTACCAATGAATCAATAAGGTAAGCAATGAATTTCATTCTAATATCTTTACCAAATTAT
Source organism: Pinus taeda (assembly GCA_000404065.3). Taxonomy (NCBI): domain Eukaryota; kingdom Viridiplantae; phylum Streptophyta; class Pinopsida; order Pinales; family Pinaceae; genus Pinus; species Pinus taeda. The sequence continues at coordinate 57,163 of APFE031355440.1, read as the reverse complement.
TTGAAATCCAAAGTGTATCATTTCTCATCAGCCAAAAGGCTTTGGAAGAAGCTTCATAATCTCTACTCAAAGAATCATGCATGTCAAGATGAAGATAATGATGATCGTGATTCAAATAAAGTAGGTACTCAGGTCAAAGAATATGAAAACAATGAAGAAGAAGAATTTGTAGTGGAGATGGAGACATAATTGATTAGTTCCTTAAGTGATCTAAATAAATCAAGGAATAAAATCAAATAATAGAAGAAGGAATTACTCTTCTAAAACTTCAAGTGGAGGAAGCAAAGAAGAAAGAGAAAATATTGACAAGCCAATTAGAGGAATATGTTCAGAAGTATGGGGCAGAAGTTATTAAAAATAAAAATGAAATTGATGTAGCTCTATATGAATTAAACAAGTTCAAGGAATGGCAGAAGGATAAATTACAATATGTCGAAAGGAAGAATCATGTCATTAATGAGAAGGATCAAGAAATTGCTCGCTTGAAGGTGAAGGAAAAAGAAGCAAGTGAAGCTCCATGAAATAAGCCCCTACAAAAATATATTAAAGATAATCTTGATAGAAATATCCCTCAAAATCCAAATCGAAGTGAAAAAACATAAAAAAGATTGAAAATGTTGCTGCTCCAAGAAGCTATGTTGAGGTTATCAAGGACAAGGAACAATAAAAGTTTGAACCTACTCCAAGAAGGAATGTTTTCATAAGATCAACAACATCAAGGTACGCCATTTCATCCAGGTACCCTAGTATGTTTAATGATTATTGTTTTTCATGTACTAACTTTGGGCATAAGGCTAGGTATTGCAAAGCTTATGACAGGGATGATCATCAAGATCAATACCAAAATGCTAGAAGCAAGTTTGCAAGATCACAAGACAAATATTCAAACAACATCATCAACAAAAATTATACGTCATTTGTTCCATCATTTAAGTACCACATTGAATGCTTCAAATTCCATAACTATGGATACATAGATCGTGATTGCAAATACATGATGAAATATTTTATAAAGGAAAATATTAATATCAAATACAAGAAGGTTTGGAGAAAAACAAAACAAAAGAAAGAAGAACATGTGAATGAAGCAATGGGGATTACCTCAGGAGGTTCAATCAAGTGCTAAATTTCCTTGTTGTGTCTCCCAACCCAACTGGTCCACAATTGGTATTAATTCATCCCATAGGGTCTACCCCCCTTAGCCTCGAGAGATGGATTAAACGGAGAGTTTGGGGATTAGGGTGTGTTATGCTCCTATACCAATAGGTGTCATATTTTATGATTGACTTGATGAGCTCTATAATATGTTCATACCTTTTCTTGTTGCAAAGGTTTTCCATATTGTCAAAAAATCAAAAAATTTAAAAAATGTAAAGAGGGTATACCCTAAAAGAAAAATCAAAGGGTAAAAAGAATAAAATGGTCAAAAAAATGAAAGAAATGAACCCCAAACAAAAATAGACTAGGAAAGTGTGGAATCCAAATGCCACTACTATTTCATTTTCTGTAATAAGCAATTGTGTGCAGCTTGTTAAACTTTTGCCATAATTTATGAAGAGTCAAACAGCTTAAACTTGGCTGATTCATTTTTCAATTTCATGCTGTAGAATAGAGAATAAAATCTAACCAAACTATTTAATTTTGGCAGATAAGTAGATAGGTAGAGTAAATAAAAAGGAGCTCAACAGTTTAATCTGAGCCCTTCGATGTAGTAAGTGTAGACTTAGGTAGGCTTGCCATGTAAAAGAACATGATGATTTGATAAGGGTTTCCTAGTCTAAGTGCACCCAAATAAAGAAGAAAAAATGTTAGGTTAAAGTAGGTAGGGTAGGTAGATGGTGTTGCAGAATGATACTTGTGATGAAAAATGTTTCTAAATGTGTTAACTTTTACTTTTATCACAAAGTGCAAAGCAAACATTTCACTTGATGCAGTTCAAATAAGACAAGGTTAAATAACTAACTTCCATTCACATTTTCCTTAAACACTTCACTAATTTCCCCTAAGTATTAAGGTCTTTGAAATTCAAAGGGGCTCAGAGCATTTCTTTGACTTCTGGAGGGATCAGACCCTCGATCCAATGATCTAAAAGCCTAAATACTCAAAATCATCCATCCATCATTTATTTCGTTCCATAAAGTTTGCCTAAGTGAAAAACCCTATTTTACTTAGGAAATGCATAATTTTTTTCCCGAGAAGAAAATCCGTAATTTTCCATTAATTTCAGAAAATTACATGTTGTAGATGCTAAACGCATATGCAAAAGTGTGGGAAAAGCCACTTATAATAACTATACTTCAAGAGAAGTATACGGAAAAGCCCTCAGACAGGGTAGCAAGTAAATGGGTATGTAAACCCCATACCAGTCTGCAGAGAACAAACCTGTGGAGGATACCCATACCCATCACAAACAAAACAACAGAAAAAAAAAAAAAAAAAACAGCTCCTAAGGAATGTGTAGAAAATTCTAATGGCCGTCTAGACAAGGAGGAGAGACATGAAATGAGGTAGAGAGCGGCCAAGGTAGCCACTCCTCCACCCCCTCAAACTCTCCTCCTGAAACCAAAGAACCCAGAGGAAGAAACCACCCATACATCCTCAGCAGCCTGCAGAAACCAACCAAAAGCAGCCATGATGAAGCGGCACGAAATGATGCAGAGACAGTCTCCACACCCCAATTCCCTCAACGCTCCAGAGAACTACGGAGGTATGCCAGCAAGCGACCAAAAATAGGACCAAACGCCTTAGCAAAGGAACCCATCAAGTCCCAACCAGAGCAGAGGCGATTTTGAGGGCAGAGGCGGCTAGGGCAGCCACCTCGCCCCCACAAAGAGTAAATCTAGAGACCAAAAATACCCCGCACCCATGCCGTGGCTTAGATCAATAACGCCAAAGGCCAACTCCTTAGCTAGTCCACCAAAGCAGAGTGACACGGAAGGTCGAGCAGTAGACCATTGAAACTAGCAAGAACTAACAAACGCTGCCACCTCCCGACTCAATGCACGAAGCAAGTCCCCCGGAACTCTTCCGTTGAACTTAGAGCCCAAGATGAGCGGACCTCCAACCCGGGATCGTTAGAGCCGAAGACGAGGAAATGGACTTAGAGCCGTGCTATGGAAAATGAAAATATTGCACGTCGCAAGGGTTCGAATCTACAAGAATGGGGGTAGCAGAGGCCGAAGTTGTATCCTTGCCACAGGCACAGCAGGAATCGCATAATTTCAAACCCCAACTAAATCTGCGAACCCCGACACTGATATTTCAAAAAGCAGACTTCAGCTGCACAACAAAGCATCGAAGCTCCATATGATGGCGACAAGAAGGGTTGCCAGAAACCACACCAGAGGCGGCCCTGCCGCCGCAAGTGCAACGACGACAGCAAGAGCCGAAGAAAAACCCTATCTCCTCCGCAGGCAGAGCTCCCTTTTCGAATTCTGAAACTTGTAGGAATACTTGTTATCCACCCCCTCACATTCAATTCTCGCATTTGATATGTTGAACTTCATTGTCTACGAAATGCATAATATTCCTCATAAAAAACCCTTTGTTCATTTTGAGCCTAAGTTTAACTACAAAAATCAATTGTTTCTATACTTAGTGCTTTTGTTTTATTTCATATTAACGGCTAATACCATTATTATATAAATCCCAAACATTTTAAACCCTTCCGTAATATATAAATTATGTAAAACCCCGACATTTTATAAATATCCCACCTTGATGGTATATAACCACTATATAGTTAATAGTTATTAATAAATTTATCCAAGGTTTATTAATAACCTACCCCGCCGCGCCATATGGAATTAATTAACCATTTAGGTTAATTATTAACCATTCCTCCGACCAATTAAAATGCCCCCGATATGATTAAAGTTTTGTTTATTATACCGGGCCCGCATACATTAAAACCACGCCATCTCCAACTTCCGTCCGCCGTTTGATCTCTGCCTTTCCATTCGACGGTTGACGATGATATTGCAACCCCCCTAGTGACCGTGCTTTAACTCGCGATCACTAGGCGATTTTCTGCCGTACCTCCGCCACGCGTCGCCCGTTCCATATGCTCGCTCGCCCTCCGTCTAAAACCTCCCAACTCCAAAAGTGGTGCAATCAAATCGCTTACCGCCTTCCACTAATGACAAAACGTCCCGTCATGCTGACGTCATCCACCCAATAATGCCAAAAAGTCCTGCCAACCTGAATTTCATTAAAAAAAATGATAAACGTCATTTTCACCATTATTCTCTGCAAACTGTGCTCCATGCAAATTAACGGCAGAGTCCACTGTTCCAACTTTTCAACCACCACCTGACCAGCAAGACTACAGCACGAGCTTCGCAGCCTACCAACCAACCTACCCTTGTACGGTTGTCCTCTTTAACACAGGTATCATTCAAGCTACCTCAACAATCAGGAATTGGTTCATCCTCTGCTGGAACTTCTCAACAGCCTGCACAGGAAACCAGCACACTAGTTACAGGGACTTCCAAGGGAAAAGAGATAGATACCATAGAGCAGCCTACAATGATAGATCAACTTGGGATAGAACAGAGTCAAGTACAAATTCGTTCAGCCCAAACTAAAGCAACATAAATTCTAGCATTGCAAACTTCTCTAAATGAGGAAAGAAACAAAAATAGGGACAGAGAAACCACCACAACTATCAGTGGACCTGCAGAACAACCTCGAGCAAAAATACAAAGACTGAATCCTCTGTCAGAAGAGGAAACCATTGAAGAGACTACTGATAGTCTAAGAGATGAAAGAGCAACCAGCCAACAAACTCCACCATTGGGAGGAAATTCAACTAGCTCACAAAGGCAGGAGCTAGAAAGACAACACAATGTAGAAGTATCGTCCACTAGGCCACAAAGCAAACTGGCCTCAGACATTAAGAAGACTTTCAAAGAGATAAAGGCTAGGAATGACCCAATAAAACTTCAAATTTACGACCAATATCTGAAAATGGCCCTCACAAACCAGCAGAGATTAATGTTAGCCTATGAAATTAAAGAAGAAAAAATGTTAATGAGTTATTTTAAGCCAAAGGTGCAACAACCCCAGTTAGCAGCAGGCTATATCAGAACAAACTTGGAGGTCCTGGCCAAAGATATTCATCCTATGGACCAAATTGAACTTCACAAGCAGACTGGGGAAATGGTTTATTCCACACTAGCTGATAAAGCAATGCTGGCCCACAAATTGCAAAATTCCTTGGACAACATAATAGCTCAATTACATTTGGAAAAATCCTCTTATCTGGCCAAGGATAATAGAATCATATCATTAGAAGAAATCATCATTGGATTGGGACATGATCCCAAAGATGCTAAAGACATAAAGGCACTAATCAAGAAAAAAGAGGAGGGCATTGCTACCCTAAGGAAATAGCTGAAGATGCCTCTCTCAAGGTATCCACAAACTGCAGAAGTTATACAACAGAAATCCGAAGAAGACATGATGGACCTGCTCCTGAAACTTAACGAAATATTAAATGATACAGTGCAAGCATTGGAAAAAACACTGAAGAAAAAGCAGGGAGAGTCTACCTCTCAACCTCTTGAGGTAATCCCCATAGTCTCAACTGCAGTCCCCTCTACACTTGGAACAACATTAGCTCCAAATGTCCCAGCAGTCACAACAGAGGTAATAACAGGTACATCAACAGTAGGTACAACACTAGGTAGCAGTACTAATATGAGCACTGAAGAATTGATAAAAGCCATGGAGGAATTGAGATTACTGGTTACAAAGTTGAAACAGGTAAAGGAGAAATTGGCTAAGACAGAGAAAAATTATGATATCTCCAAAATAAGTGTTGTGGAAAAAACTAGGGAGATTAAAGCCTTAGAAAGTAAAGTAAAAACATTAGAACAAGAACTCACTTTTGATAAGCCCTTGGGCAGAAATCAGGAAAATCGTTTGGGCTAATATCATTCAGTCTATAAATGAAATATGGCCATCTATCTAAGTGATCTATGAGAAGATCGACTTAACAAAAACAACCCATGGAGCAATTCAGCAGACAAGAGTACAATTGGGTAAAATGCCAGATGAAGCCAATAGGCTTATACATTTTTTGAATAACAAAAATAGAGAGCAACTGGAAGTATTTGGCATCTCCGATAGGAAAAACACCATTTTAGAAATCAAAAGAGTTCTAACCAAAAGAACTTTGATGCAGAACTTAGAGAGAAGGTGCCAGGATATGCAGGTGGAGATCAATTCTTTTATGGAGAAGTTCACAGTTTTGCAGGGTAAAGGGCTACCAAGTCCTTTGGTCATTAATGAAAAATTAATGAAACACATTGATTATGTAGATAAATTGAATAAGTATGCTAGTAATCAAGCCGACTCATCAATAATTGTAGTAGGAGTGAAAGCACTCCCCACAGGCCGAGTTCTTTATGACAGCTTAGAGAACTTATTCTACATTGAGCATGAGGTAAAGCACCTATTCACTATTCAACCTAACTTCTTCAGATATACAAAGACTGATGAAACTCTCAGGAAACTTCAGAAGCACAAATTACCAGAGAAGAAATGGTGGGAAGATATGTTAGAAATTTTGTAAATTTACCTTTTGTAAAATGTAAATTTTGGGCTATTTACCTTGTTGAGATAAACAGAGATGAAAGAAGGTCAAATAGGTTGAAGTGTATAAGAGCAGATAAAGAGTATTAGTTAAAACAGGGCAGACAACACAAATTTACCATAGAAGACAGCAACAAGCCAAATAAAAGGACCTGCCTCCAGCACACTCAACACAAATAGGAATAGCACAACATCAGTTTGCTTTCCTCCTATCTTCGAGACTAGCTATCTCTATTTTCTTGTAAAAATAATTTGTCATCACTAGAATATATCTTACTCTGTTATGAGATATTTTGTGTAAAATATTTTTGTACAAATACTCCCTCAATTGGAGTATTGAGGGTGGATTCATATACATTGCTGTAATACTGGTTTTCTGGAATAAAGTGCTGATTGGATCAAATATTCACATGGCTTGCTGAACAAAGAATTAATGCAAGGGAATTTTCACAGATTTCTTGAATCAAACAATGGATCAATAAGTGCTCTATACCTTATGTTTTAAAGTTTACTTTGTTTATTATATCATCTCTATTTCACATCTGAATGATAAACAAAAAGAGTAATTCAAAATATGCTTGATTGCACTTTGTCTTAAAAAATTATCAATTTTTATGTTTTCTTATGAATTAGAATAAACAATGAAATCTTAATTGCTCATGTTTTCTAGTTCTGTTACTTTGATTATGTATTAAAGAATACTTAACTTCTCTTTATTAGTAATCATCCACATTTCCTTTTCAAAAAGGTTGAAGGATTTTTAACTTCCCTTCACCCATTTTGAAAGCATCCCATTTATCCCAAGTCTTTGTTTCTTCCTTGTTTGACCATATTACCCTGTGAAACCATCATTTGTTAAGAAACGAAGTCCAGTTAAACCATCTTACTTGACTCCATTAGCCCAATGGCCTAAAGTACTAAGTCTTATCCATTTTCTATTGAATCTCACCACCCAAATTCAAACAAATTCCTAAACTTCACAACTAGCCTAATATCTTTACAAAACAAAGCTAAAACCTAAAGAGAGAGCCCTCTCTGGATGTAGATTGGCTAGAATCTGTGTCTAAAATATTGTTTTGTGGTTACCTCAGCCTTCTTTCCTTTTGTTACAACTTTTGGGAAAACTTGAGTGATAACAGGGTGACAGCCCCCTATCTGAGGGTTGTCGTGACAATTTGTGTGACAACATTTTTTGGCGCCGTTGCCGGGGACAGAGTTTTTTCTGTCCTTGGTTTATTCGACATTCATCATTCTTTCATCTTTCTCATCTCTCATTTGAGATGGTAGAGTCAACATTTTCTGGCATCATTTGGATCTTTTCATCACCTTATCTTTCGTCATATCAACAACTTCTCTTTAGTTCGTTTCTTGTTTGGGTGGCGACTCCATTTTATTTCTTTTATTTTTCTTAGGCAAGAAGCCTCCCTCATATCTGTTTGTTGGTTTTTTGGATCCTAGAATTAGATTCATTGTTCAAGTGTCGACTCCACTTCTTTCATCTCTTGATTTTCTTGAGCAGAGATCTCTTTCTATCATCCATTTGGTCTTTCATTATTCATGATGGATTATTCATTTAACCCATGTCATTTTATTGATGTTCTTCATGATTTTCTGGAAGTGGCCATTTCTAAATTACCTTTGTTCTCGAGTGGTGATTCAATGGCTATTAAAAAGCATCTAGGTAGGTTTACTCATATAATGATCATATATTGTAGACCCCCTCAATATAATCATGAAGATGTCAAGATGCGTCTTTTTGTCCTTTCTTTAGAGGGAGATGCTTTGAATTGGTTTAACAATTGTCCTAAGGATTTTTTCACTTCTTTATAAGACATTGTCAATGCTTTTAAAGATAGATATGGTGATCCAAATAACTCGCCTTGTGCCCCTAAAATTGTGCAACAGGATGAAAGTGATCTTATAAAAGGTCTAGCTGTCGATGAAAGATTTCAAGACAATTCTTCATATAAGAATGTGCCATCCACCTGTACCATTGCAGATCAAATCCATGATAGTGGAAAAGCAGGGACAAATTATAAAATCAGTGTTGACAATGAAAAGGAAGATCATAAGCAAATTATACAAGAACTAATGCAGCTGGCAAAAAATATGGAGATCAATCAAACTAATTATGCCAATGATGTGAGAACTTTATACGCCCACTTGGAAAAGCGTAATAGGGAGATGGAGATCATGCAAAATCAACATGCTAAGGAAATTGAGGTTATGAAGACTAATCATGACACAGAAATTAGTTTTATGCAAAGCAAGTTATCATGCTTAGAGGAAAATATGACGACCATGAAAGCTAATCATGATAGGGAAATTAATTCTATGCAAAAAAATTTATTAACTATGGATGAAGAAATGAATATCATGACGTTTGATCATAATAATCAGTTGGCTACCATGCAAGCAAATCATAAGGAAGAGATAAACTCTATGCAACATTGCTTAATGACCATAAAGGAAAAGAACAATAAAGTAATAAAAGATATGGAAGAAGAACATGCCAGGGAAATCAGCGTTATGAAGGTTGAACACTCTAGTCAGATAGATGCCATTAAAATACAGGTTCAGAAATTTCAACAAGGCCAGAGGATGAAAGAAACTAGGGAATGTCAATAAATCAGGAGCCTCCTTATTTGTTGCAACAAGCTCCATCTTATTATGAGGTCCTTTGTTCCATTGAAAAGTGGATAATTGAAGGTGACCTGGATAAGAGGGGAATTAATAATCAAATTTATGCTCAGACGGTTAATCCACCAGTCATTGAAGATCAAGTTATAACTCATGGCACCTGTGATATTGATCCATCATCCTTGGCAGGGCAGATGCAGAACGAAGAAAGACATGTCACACATATCTTACATACTTCATATGAGAGCTTTGAAGTAGAAATTTCCACGTCATCAGTGATACAACCTGCCATGAAGAAGAAACACAAAAGAAAGAGAACGAGAAGAAGATTTGATGCATCAGATGGCCGCAAGCAACTTGATTTTCAGATAGGGAAAAGTCCTACCGTATGTAGAATTGGACATGGCACATCCGATAAGTAGGCGACAAATTTGCCTGAAAGCAAGCAAATGCTCAGTATACACTATATTGAACACATCTGATGCCATGGGGCATCCTCTGTATTTCTAACCCTACTCCTTGTTTTTTCAACATTTTTATTTATGTTTTAGGATTATATTTACTTTTCCAGATAGTCAATAAATGAAGAGCTTATATCTTTCATGTGATTAATGTTATATGATGATTTTTGAATGGATGCTACTTATTTTTGTTGTGTGTTGCGTGGATGCAGATTATGGATTCTCACATTCCTACAGTGCAGCAATGTGTCTCCAAGTGGAGCCAGATGTTGACCAATACGTGTCAACTACTCGTAGCAGTACACCCCGTTTTCTCGCAAAAGGGATATCGCTTGAGTGATGTGTCTGTACCATTCGACTATCATCATCAACTCAATCATATTGTTTTGTAAACCCAGTCTGCATGTGTAAATTGTAAATAATCTTAGTAGATATGAGTCATGTATGTAAACTGCCTAGGCAAACCTAATTTTCTAGTGATAATCTACATTCCGTAAGGTTTTTTGTCTCACCGATCCATGATTGGCAGAGTTTTCCTTCAACCTAACCCCAAAGCCAGAATGAATTTTGTCATTAGAATCTTAGGGGAATCCTAGTGTGCTTCGAGTCTATGTAAAAGTAATTTGGAAATAATTCTAACTATTTGGCTAGGTTATTGTGTTATAGAATTGGGTGGTCTGTGAGGGTCTATGTCAATTGGGTTTTCCCCCTTGAGATGTAAAATTGTAAAAGTCATGATGTAAAGTGTCTTGAGGGTTAGAAAACAATTAATCCCCTCATAAGTCCTAAGTCCTAGGTCTTATGTGATTTCTCCAAAGGCTAAGTTCTAGGATAGAAAATAAAAAAATTAAAAAATAACTAAGAAATAAAAAATAAAAAAAATAAAATAAATAAATAAATTAAAAATAGATAAATTAAAAAAAAAAAGATAAATTAATAAAATAATAATAAGTCAAAATTTTAAGGAAATAAATGCAAGATTTTAATTTTTTAATATATTAAAATGCATTTAAAATTTCAACGGATGAGATTAAAAGAGATTTTGATCCTCATCGACGGTCGAGATCATTTTGACATAGATCACTCGAACTAGCCGTTGGGAAATTTTCTTTTAAATAGGGTGTCAGGGGTCATTTGAGATCAGATTGGATCTTAAAGTCTAGTGCTAAAGAGAGCTCTCTTGTAGTCATTTTTTTGTGCAATAAAGAAAGACTTTGGGGTTGAAAATATTGCTGGTGTTACTCTTCTGAAAATGCTGTAACATGTTTTATTTTTCTGCATAATTTTATTTTCAGTCATTGATAATAGCTTGATGAAGATTGATCTAGGCACATGTATCTCGTTTGATCTCTAGAGTTTGAATGATAGTTTAGATTTTGAAATATAATGGAATGTATCTCCATTTGATCTAGATTTCACTATTGTTTTATCCCTCTATGTTAATGGTTGATTTTAAGCTGTGCAGGAAATCTTTTTTTTTTTAGAATACCGAGCATTTGGGGAAGTTCTCGGCTGAACCAGCCAACTCCTGGATTGTGTTTTTTGAAAGAGCCTTGCCATTTTTGATCCCGAGCTTACCATTTGAATTTATTTATTTATTTTTATGAATGCATGAAGGGTTTTCTGAAGTATCTCACATTGAATTTAAATTCTGAAAATATTACTGTGGATTATTGACAAATCAGGGTGCTTAAGAGTCAAAAATTTGTAAATATTGTAAATTTTTAGCTGGTTTTAGGGTTTTTAGTTTTGTTTCTGGCACATTTTACTTTTCAGTGTTCTATTTTTTGCCATTGCAGGTTACAAATATAGATTTTTTTTGAAAAATTTTCAAGGTTTCCATTAGGCAACCTGAAGCGGATTGATTTAATTTTTTTACAATTTTTGAAGAAATTCAATGGTTTTCTGCTACTGCCTGGAGGGTTTCTTTTTCACAGAAAGGATTTTGAAATTTTGTTTCAGGTGTGCACTGTTCAAACCCTCAGGTCTACATCCTTCAAGCTGCAGCACTTCACACCGAAAAACTTCCATTCATGCAGTCTCAAACTCCAGCGTTTAGACCTACAAGGAATCAAATGTTTTTACGCTACTTCATTTTTGAAATCTCTCCCTTTTCTGCCTTGGCCGTTACTGTTAAAGTGGCCATCAAAACACTCATGTAGCTCATCAAAACACCCATGTAGCTCTCTTCCTGCGTCTTCTTTCCAACCTGCTATCTGTTGGAAATAATACTGAGAGGGGGGGGGGTGAATCAGTATTAGCAAATCAGATACTTTTTCATTTTCACACTCAGATTCACATACATGACTTCAGTTAAGGATATCCGTGTATATACGTGACTGTGTTAAAAGAAACTAGCGTACATTCAGTAACCTTTATCATTTAGTGAGTTTATCTCCAGTGAATGCATCAAAACATTATTAACCATATGAACAATAAACAGAACAGATCATCACACATAAAGAGCACACATGAACACCATGATATAAGGTGGAAACCCAATGTGGGTGAAAACCACCTGCTGCAATTTGTTTCTATCTTCCTATAATAAGAAACTTCTTTTACAATGTACTGGTGCAGTCCTTTACCAGTACGCAGGCTACTACCTGTAGAAGGCTACCACCTTCTAAGCTCTTGTACTAGCCGTTCCATTTACTAGTACGTAGGCGCTGGCCTACTGAAGGCTCCAACCTTCACTCGTTTTCCACCTGCTCCTGGAAGGGCTACAACCTCCTGGCTCTTGTACTGGCCAATATGTTTACCAGTACGTAGGTGCCGGCCTACAATAATCCAAGGACCACGTTTCATTAATTTTCATACTGGATCCATGAAGCACAACATCATAATCTGAATCACCACTCTCTGAATCACCCAATACTGAAACACTGAAAACAACACAGTCTACATAACTCTGCAACAACAACCAGATCCAATAGCAACTTCAAATATCATATGCTACTTGGACGAACCCAACCTGCATGTATACGCTCTTTTACCAAAGAAAACCCGCGTACAGATCTACAAATTCAACCTCATAACTTTGTAGCTATTTCAGACATCAGAACATACCCAAATCATAACATTCATAAACATGCGTCAATAGATCTAGTCTATCCATACTCAATCCATATAAAGATGATCATTCCAAGCCTAGAGATCCCAATCCATCATTCATCATCCTTCACATGAGTGCCTCCTTGGTTCAGATCTTAGCAAGGCATCACCACCCCATCACCAGCATCTAGATCTCACACTTTATCAGATGTTCATCACTTGCTCACTCCTGCACTCACACCTTCTTGGCCTAATGATCTTCTCCTTATATAGGTTAGGCTTCTCTCAATACCATGGTCCAAAACCATGTAGAAACAATACCATGAACCCAATACTTGGGGTTGTCACTTTGGACCAAATACTATGGACCAAATACCACGGACCAAAACCATGATTTCCAACATTTACGCACCTTTACTTCTATTAACCCGCTTGTATACGTGTATGTTCCTTCTGCTTCGCTAACCCGCGTATATACGCACTTTCTTCACGGTCAACCTGCGTATATCTCTCTATTTTCCTGCTGCACTATGATCTGTCCTCTGAGTGAGTTTCTATCGCCTTTACTTCTATTAACCCGTGTGTATACGTGTATGCTCCTTGTGCTCCGCTAACCCGCATATATACGCATTTTCTTCACGGTCAACCTGCGTATATCTCTCTATTTTCCTGCTGCACTATGATATGTCCTCTGAGTGAGTTGCTATCACCTGTATCATTCCTCTGAGTGAGTTGCCATCAAGGACAACACTTGAATCATAATATGCCAACAATCTCCCCCTTTGGACTTGATGGCAACCACTACACCAAGTCACTCTCCCCCTTTGACATCAAGGGCAAAGGGCGGACCAAGATATTCTCTTCTTTGATATACATTCTGCTGTCCATACTCCCCCTGAGTGCATGCTGAAGTTTCTGATTGATCTCCCCCTTTGTATATGCCAAGGTGTACAAATCTGTCCATGCTCCCCCTGAGTGTAGGCAAGATCTGCAAAAAGATGTTCTACAAGGAGAACATGACTCTGTTATGAATGACCTTCCTATTACCAAAGACTCATACATACATCTATCTCTCAACCAAGTGAGGATATACAAATATTGACTCATCCATCCAACCCAATGAGGATATACCAAAAGTTTATACATGACTCATTACATCATCCATCCCATGCATATTGGGGTAACAAAAATACATCATATGACTCACAAAGACCAAGGACCTAAGCAAGACCATGATAGTTATGAACAACTATCATATACTACATTATAAGCATCTAGTATCCAAATCTGTAACCTGCAATCCATTCTTTTGGTCAAGCAAGATATGTTAATAAGCATCATCACCAAGAACTTCTAATCATAATGCCAACAATGCATTATTTGAAGTATATGCTCCCCCTGAACCAGTGCCATGCCATCATCAAAGCTGTAACTGAATCATATCAGACTTCTGCACTGATGCATCTTTCAGAACATCATATACGCGACTCTGTAGCATTTAACTCGCGTATATACGTGTCTTGTCTTCATGAAACCCGCGTATGAGATTTGGAACACTGATGTTCCACACTTCCAGCTACCTCTGAAACTGTCATGTCTGAGTACTCTGCTATGCCACATCTTTCTGGATGTACTTCCTTTTTCTTCCATATCTTCAACTGTGATGATGTTTTCTTCTTTTGGTTTGGTGCCCATACTTTGTTCCTGCATTCCTTAGCTATATGACCAATATTGTTACAAGTGTAACATCTTACATGTCTCATATTTCTTCTATAGCAATCTACAGCTCTGTGACCAAACATATTTCAAGCAAAGCAATATCCATTAAAGTACCTTGAATGAGATGATCTTTCTGCATGATGGTCTTGAAACCTTCTTCTTCTACATCTGGTTGCAACATGCCCAAGATTATGACATACATAACATTCAACGTTATTCATAGGAGGAGTAAAATATTTTCTTTGAAGAATCTCGTTCCTTGATTGTTGATGGGGTTGATCTCTCATCTCCTTGTTGATCATTTAAGATTTCTCTTTGGAGTTCCTTGCCTCACCTTGTGAACTAGATTCACCTTTAACAGATTCATGAAAGCCAAGACCAGTCTTGATAGCAGGAGACCTTTGACTACTAAGAATATCATCCAAAATCTTAGTACTATCTTGAAATCACAATAGTTTATCCTTTTCTTCTAATTTACCTTTCAAGATATTTACCTCATCCTGATGTTGTTCTTCCTTTTCCATGCATTGTTTCTTCAAGATTTCTTCAGGCTTTCTTCCTTCTTCCACTTGTTTCCTTAGTTTGAGAATCTCATTTTCTTTCTCTTCATTCAGCACTTGCAGCATTTGACGAACTCTGGAGGCACATTCCAACTAAACTTTTAAGCTGATAATTTCTTCTTTGAGAGCACTCTCCCTTTTGCTAGGTAGGTCTTGTTGATCTATGACTTTATTTGCTTGTCCATCTTCAATCTGAGGTGATTCAGAATCTGAATACTTACTTTCACTCTCCGGCAGGCTATCATTGTTCCTTTGAGGTGTCTTCTTCTTTTGACGTGCTTTCTTTCCCATTGTTCTACGGATCTCCTTCAAGCGATCAAGCTTCTACCAAAGGACCTTATTTGATTAGTAAATTAGATATTTTTTCATTTTCACACTCAGATTCACATACGCGACTTCAGTTAAGGATATCCGCGTATATATGCGACTGTGTTAAAAGAAACTAGCGTACATTCAGTAACCTTTATCATTTAGTGAGTTTATCTTCAGTGAATGCATCAGAACATTATTAACCATATGAACAGTAAACAGAACAGATCATCACACATAAAGAGCACACATGAACACAATGATATAAGGTGGAAACCCAATGTGGGTGAAAACCACCTGCTGCAATTTGTTTCTATCTTCCTTTAATAAGAAACTTCTTTTACAATGTACTGGTGCTGTCCTTTACCAGTACGCAGGCTACTACTTGCAGAAGGCTACCACCTTCTAAGATCTTGTACTAGTCGTTCCATTTACTAGTACGTAGGCGCTGGCCTACTGAAGGCTCCAACCTTCACTCGTTTTACAGCTGCTCCTGGAAGGGAGCTACAACCCCTTGGCTCTTGTACTGGCCAATATGTTTACCAGTACGTAGGTGCTGGCCTACAATCATCCAGGGACCACGTTTCATTAATTTTCATACTGGATCCATGAAGCACAACATCATAATCTGAATCACCACTCTCTGAATCACCCAATACTGAAACACTGAAAACAACACAGTCTACATAACTCTGCAACAACAACCAGATCCAATAGCAACTTCAAATATCATACGTTACTTGGACGAACCCAACCTGCGTGTATACGCTCTTTTACCAAAGACAACCCGCGTACAGATCTGCAAATTCAACCTCATAACTTTGCAGCTATTTTAGACATCAGGACATACCCAAATCATAACATTCATAAACATGCGTCAATAGATCTAGTCTATCCATACTCAACCCATATAAAGATGATCATTCCAAGCCTAGAGATCCCAATCCATCATTCATCATCCTTCACATGAGTGCCTCCTTGGTTCAGATCTTAGCAAGGCATCACCACCCCATCACCAGCATCTAGATCTCACACTTTATCAGATGTTCATCACTTGCTCACTCCTGCACTCACACCTTCTTGGCCTAATGATCTTCTCCTTATATAGGTTAGGCTTCTCTTAATACCATGGTCCAAAACCATGTAGACACAATACCATGAACCCAATACTTGGGGTCGTCACTTTGGACCAAATACTATGGACCAAATACCACGGACCAAAACCATGATTTCCAATATGTATGCGCCTTTACTTCTATTAACCCGCGTGTATACGTGTACGCTCCTTTTGCTCTGCTAACCCGCGTATATACGCACTTTCTTCACGGTCAACCTGCGTATATCTCTCTATTTTCCTGCTGCACTATGATCTGTCCTCTGAGTGAGTTGTTATTGCCTTTACTTCTATTAACCCGCGTGTATACGTGTACGCTCCTTCTGCTCCGCTAACCCCCGTATATACACATTTTCTTCATGGTCAACCTGCGTATATCTCTCTATTTTCCTGCTGCACTATGATCTGTCCTCTGAGTGAGTTGCTATCACCTGTATCATTCCTCTGAGTGAGTTGCCATCAAGGACAACACTTGAATCATAATGCCAACACTATCCACTCATCCTTCTTCACTCACCTACAAATGGACCCTCCACTGCCTTCAGGCACTCAAAGTTCCACTCTCATATCCATTTCAGCTCCACGCTCAACAGATCCACGTTTCCTCTACGTGAAGCTCTTCCAAACGTTGCCATTGACCTGCTCTGTCTACTGCCATCCTATCAAACTGCGTCAAAGCACTCTCCCATTGCCTTCTTCTTCGCCCATCAGCTCTCCCTCCATCGATTTGTTGTTCGAGCCATCCCTCTTCGCTGCCGAGTTCTATCCACAACAAACTCACTTCTTAAACTTGCTATCAATTTTCAGCTCCCTACGCAACTCTCACGTAGTCATAAAATTCGTCCATACTCAGTCTCCATCCATCGAAGCTTCAACCTACAAGCACTACTCTACGTGATGCCCGTGGCTCCCTCATTGCTCTCCTTCCGCAAATCTGCACACATCAAGCAGTAAAAAACAAAAAAATCGTTTCTTGGTAAGTTAGCGTAGAGGTTTAGCGTAAATGGTTTTCTAGGTTTTATGTTTAATTTACGTTTCATTTTAGTTTAGCTTAGTTTTGTATATCCAGATTAGGGTTAGCGTTGATAGCATTTCTTTTAAATCAATAACAAAATTCGATTTTATTTCCTTTTAGTTTGGTTCTAATTATATATTTATATATAATATTAAAAATTGATTTGTTTTTTTGTTTCTTTTAATCAAAAAATAAAAAAAATGTTTATTTTAGGTTTCATTAGTTCATTTTATTTTATTTAGTTGATTTTGTATATTAATCATAAAGAAATAAAAAATTAAGTTAGTTTTGTTTTTTTATTAGATTTCATTTGTTTTTTAGTTTATGTATATTTAACTTAGACTTTATATTAAATATAAAGATTCATAAAAATAAAAAAAAAGTTGAAAGGTATTTTTTTTTGATTTTTTAGATTTATATTTAATTAAAAATTAAAAAAGCATAAATATTTTTTTAGTTTCTTTTTTAGTTAGAATTAAATTTAATTTAGATTAGTTAATATTTTTTTTTTTAAGTTTTTTTTTTAGTTTAGTGTTTTTTTTTTTCATTTAGTTTAGTTTAGTGTTAATTATTTTAGTTTCATTTACTTTTATTTTTCTTAGTTTAGTTTTTTTTATTTAAAAAAATATAAGAATATATAAAAATTAAAAAAATTTGAAAAAGACTAATTGAAAATTCATTTTTGGTGTCTTTCGTAGTTCCACTTTTCTATAGCTAAATGCACTTAAATGTCTATTTACAAGTTAGCTATATGAAAGTGATAATTGGTTAGCATTTAAATTGTATGGTTATTTAAAGAATTCAATCTTTAGAAACTTAATTGCTGGATCATTATTAAAGCATTGTGCGTTTATTGAATATCTTACATCGCTTGGGTTATTTGATAATAAATGATTGTTTTACATGGTTTATAATTCCGCAACATTTAATAAATAATCATTTAATCATTAACTCCATAAGGCACTGGTACATTAATTTTCAAATCAATCAAGTGCTTTATTGCCTTGTTGTGTTTCCCAACCCAACTGGTCCACAGTTGGTCTTCATTCATCCCATAGGGTCTACCTCCCTTAGCCTCAGGAGACAGCTTAAATGGAGAGATCGGGGATTAGGGTGACAACCCCCGGTCTGAGCATTGTCGTGACAATTTATGTGACAACACCTCCTATCCATAACTGATCAATGTCTGCCCATGTCTCTGTAAGTTTGAAAAGCTCTAAAGGATAACTACATTAACCTCTACTTGTTTCTCTTGTGCCCAATAGATTATGTCATTATCTTTTTTACAACTTGTCATTTCTTCCTTCAAACTCTTCAAAGTATCTTCTATTTCAAGAGAGTAACAATCACCATGCTTCTCATTTGATCTATAGGGAGAATCTTGAGAATTGTAACCTACCATCTTGCTCGTCATCTTTGATCTTCTTCCCGCAAGTATACCATGTCAGCTAAACAAAAATATAAACATAATCAACATACCTCAGTATATTTCAAGGGAGGATATATCATCTACAAGATAAACCAGATTAGCATGATACATGTATGATCATAATCATAACAATATATCAACATCATCTCAGCCATTATCCAATTATTATACATGATAATGCTAACTGCATACCATGACCTCATGCACGAAAAATATAACCATGATAATGCACGCATACATCCACATGGACAACAAACATACAAAAAAAATTCATATTAAATTGATATGAATTGACGACAAAAACATCCCAACAATAACATCATAAACTTCTACATGACAACACAACTATAATAATGACTACCGCCATGCATACATAACAAACTCATAGACCATAAGCATAATGAATGCATATGGAACCGACATGTATGCATGACAAACACATCCACCCATCTAGTCCAAGTGGTGAACTATGCTCTGATACCACTCTGTGGTATCAGATATCACCCAAAGAGAATGAAACCCGCTCTGATACCACTTTGTAACACCCTCCTCCCACACTTACCCAAGCTAACCAGTCCACCGAGGTAAATATGTGATGAAGAGTTACTATGATGTGATTCAAATCCCCAAGTACAATTAAGGAAGTGGAATCAACAAAACAAAACCAAATTGACCCTCCTCAGGAGCTGTAGGAACCCCATAGGCTAACCAAATACTCTAGGTGCCCAACCCTTGAGTTAACTTGCTTTTAACTAAACTAGCCCCCTAGTCGCTCCCATGGCAAGCCCTCCATGTGAATAAAACCCTCTACTCACTCTCACAAAAAGGCCTCCATGCGATTGTAGTCTTTTTTAGGTAGTTCTGTGCTAGCAACCTTGAAATCTGAGCCACTTTTTAGGTCTAGGACTCAAGCCTATGCACAAAACTTGATGAAATTCTTAGAAATGATAAATACCAAGAAGAAAAGGCCTCTAATGCAAAACTTGGAAAAGGACTTGACCTAACTCATCTTAACCATGACAAACATTTTGTCAAACACATCATAAACATATAATGTACAGGTCATATAAATGCATTTGAACATAGGGACCTCATACTTATATGAGATTCGTCAAGAAGGTCTAATGCCCTCTCATAGTGGATGCATTATCATCTCTTAGGTCATACATTAATTAACATTTCATTTACTAAACAAAACACGATGAGAGCCATAACTCAAGTCTGTCATAATACCATGCTTATAACCAACATATAACTAGAATAGTAACAATGACAGAACAATCATTAAGCCACATAACAAGTAAATTTACTCATCAAATACAAGAGGAAAGAGCTCTTATTAACATATGCAAAATCCAACTAAGTCAGGACTTCCACATACCACCTAACCATAGATTGGGTTGAACCATTTTTTTTTTTCAACCAACCACCCCCGTGCCATATTCCAAGCATGAATGTGGGACTCACAACAAAATCAACCATATTTCTCAGGCTTTACCACATATCCCACTAAACAAGTCAGGGATTTCTAGGCCCGAAGCAAGCACCAATACAACCAGGCATTACCATATATCCTGCCAAGGGATTCCTAGGGTCCAAACAAGAAACATACACTGCCAGGATTTACTACAATCCTACCTTACACTAGTCCAAGGATCACTAGGCCTATACAAGCATTGATTCCTTCAAATATCTCCATGTAAACCATGATGATTTTTCCATCTCCACCCTCTAGGATTTGCTGTATATCCCACCATTTACTGGTTGAGGATTCTTAGGCCTAACAAGGGTATACACAACCAAACTTTACCACAATCTTGCCTTTATTGGTCTAGGGATTCTTAGGCCTTGAGATTCTCCCTGAGATCACCCCACTCAGGTTTGAAACCATCTAGTAATCCATCTCAACCAAGTAAGAGAAAACCCCATCACACCATAACTATCTAGAAATGGAAAGGATAGGTAGAAAACCACTGTCACACCTATCAAAATCCATGCTAATGATAGAAAGGGAACCACATAAACACACACACACATGTACCATGCATGCCAAAACTAGCAAGGAAATCATACATGCAACTCAATACCTGCAAGTAATCCCATTGTAGCCTTTTGATCAAACTCTTCCTCACTTGATTTATGCTTCCCTTTTCCTACTTATGCCTTCTTTTCCTTCCTTTTTCCAACGCTAAAGTGCTCCAAGAATATTTTAAGTTTCCAAGAGTACGAGAGAGTAGATAGAATAGAGAGAGAGCTCCAAAACTGAACTGACAAAAAGGTTAATCAACAAAATATGTGAATTGATCCTCATAAGCCTTTTTATCAATGAGGCCTCTAATTTCTTCATTTTTGATTATTTTCCTTCAATTTCCTCGTCACATGCAATCTGTGACCTTTCATATTCCTTTTCTCCTAATTTCCATTATTTTCACAAGTGAAATGCCAATTAATGCCTATAGCCTTTCTAAAGCCTTTTCCATTGCCTTTGCCAATTTCCCCTAGACATAATAAACCAAATGGACCTCCATTAGGATGTTTTTCCCAACATTCAGCTTGAAATACATGTCCCACAACGTTGGTCTTATTTTTCCTTTATTAACTTTATTACATGTATTTTTAACCTGTGGTTGTTACTGTATGATGGCTATGATTATTTAGACAGTCATCCTAGTTTTAGGTCCACACTTTGTCATCAGTGGACGATACTTCTTGATCATTGTACATGTAATATTGGCTTATATGATGAGCATGGGTATGCCTCCCTTAGAAATGATATCATGATGATAATATGTATTCTAACAAATGAAAATATTGATATTTCTACTTGTGCTCCAAACTTATATCATGGCAAAGAACTTCAGTCCTCAATCATGATTTCTAACATTGTACTTTGGGTGGAACTCTATTATAAACCATTTTTTCACACTTTCCTATTCTGTCACACTTGGATTACTTGGCATAATTGAGTTATATTGTTATTCTAGACCTAATGGCCTATAAACTGGGTCAATCATCATCCTTTATCAACTTGAAATCATCCACCACAAAGCTTTAATCATTCTCTTTCTAGAAGTACAAGAAAACCTAGAAACTGAGGTTAAAATCCTTAATTCTAGGGAAAACACAAGTACCATCACTATGCCCTTGTGCCCCATAACAACTCCATAACAAAGTAAAAAGATTGCCAACATAGTATTCCAGTTACTCCAAGTGTGTTGGTTCTGGATTTTCAGGAAACGAGATATTTTATCTCAAATATTCCACTTCTAGAATCTTTTGAAGTTGTTTCAACCATTTACTATAAAAAATGACCTTAAATCCTATGATCATGGGATTACCTTCATATCTTAAGTAGATTTCCCACCTTTCATGGATCTCAAGCCTAGATTGGTAAAATCCAAACTACCTTTTCATCCTATAAATTTACCCTCTTTTAAGAGCTCAGGGTTGACTTTTGGAGATTACTAGGTTGGCTTTTGGAGATTGTTAGTGCCGTCATGTTACCACTATGAAATAAAGAACACATCATCCATTTACATGAGGGTTGAGTGTGAAGGTTTTCTTTTTGACAAGGAAGGAAAAGTCATTTGTTGAGACATCTACAAAGCTGACTTCTATTTAGTATTGTAACTCTCTCCTTTACTTATTAATACAAAAGGCATTCTATTTTCCTATACTTGTCTTATGATCATTGGTGAGCCCTAGTATTACACCAAGGATGTTGAAACTCCCAAGGGTTTCTCAACTTAAATTATCAGCCCAAAGTTCATACAAACTTAGAGGAGACAAGGCCATATGCATAGTAGGTTAGGTTCTACTCAAGTCACCCTCGTTCATGAAATCAATCAAGGTGTTTAGAGACTACTCCTACAACTAATTACAATGCAAACTTCTTATGAAATATAAATGAACATGATTTTAACTGCAAAGGTGAAAATTCCATTAATTAATGTAAATGCTAATTGAAATTGCATGAAAGGAAAAGGATATTCTATTTGCAGAACTAAATCATGCTACTCTACTTGCACACTTAATAAATTCAATAAACTACTTACAAGCATCATTTTTCTACTCACACTTGCTTGAAAATGAGGAATCCAATCTTTAACATACCTATCAAGAAAAATAATAATTCTAACTCTATTTTGATATCTGATGGTTGCAGTGAGGAAAGGATGAGGTTGGAGTGGTCTTAGAGTCTTCCATAATCATCAATCATAGTTTGGGTGCCATCTTTCAACTTAAATATGCCAGAGTCAAAGTATGGAGCAAAACTAGTTGAAGAAAACAATGCTACAAGTCTACTATATGAGGCGCTACAAGAGGTCTTGTATTGATACAAGAGGCCTTGTTTTGCTACAGGAGGAGGGTTCGAGAGATTTTTGAGGAAATAAATGGTCTCTTGAAGGTAAAGGAAGGTGGATGAAGGTAGAAGGAGGTGAATGAAGGGTGTGGTAGTCCCTTAGCCAAGCCTAGTACCCCTTAGAGGTATATCTTGCACCAAAGTTGATGCCCATAACGTCCTTCATATAACTTAATAGAGTGAGTTCAAATATAGAGTTTGGAATCAAGGTGAGGTTCCTAAGAGGAAGATGGAAAGGTATAGATGGATGTGGAAAGGTGTTCCTGCCCCTGGAAATCAACACAGTTCCTCCAGCCAATGAAATACATGCATCAAATGATCATTATTGCAACAAAGTAAATTAACATGGAAAAGATGAGTTCACTTTTATTGAAGTCTACTCTAACCTAAAACACAATTCAAATTTCCAAACTAATGTTTCTAACCCCTAAGTTGTAGAGATTAAAAATGAAGAAATAATCCAATAGTCAACAATTTACAAGAAATCATAAACACATATTTTTGAGTTGTTATTATGGATCTTTCCAATCACTCTTCCAGCAAGAGAGGTGATAGGAAAGCTTGCAATTACAAGTTTTTATGGCATAACATCTACTAAAACAAGGAAATAATTGCAATTCTTTGAAACAAGAATAAGAAAAAAATACAAGAGAGGGACTAAGCCTATGTGTTGGGTTAAAAACCAAGGGTTTCAACCCTCCAAGACTAACTCATATGCAAACCAATGGTCAAATTATCATTAACAAAACATGACAATCACATACATCATATGAAAGATAAGAATAACAATGTTAAGCATTAGGCTCTCATTATCTACTCCTAGCTAACTAAAATTCGAATCCTAATGAGGCTTTCAACTCGTTTATTTATACAAAAGTAATTAAGGTGAAACTCCTCTGAAAGGAGGAATTCTCCCCTCCAAAATTTCAAGATTTGTGGATCTGGTTCCCTTTGAACTTTTCACGATGTTGACGGTGCTGAACCCGCCAACGTTCAGGGGATCACCTTGGTATGAAGTCCAAACTATACCTCACATCGTTTGGTGTGGGAGTCCCATCCAGTATGATGGCCCGGTTGCCATTATCTTAAATATTTTCCTTAGCTCTTGCTTGTCAGCACATGAGAGTGGTCTACTTTGTCTTCGAGTAGTGAGGTTTGCATGCCTGGTGATTGCTAGTGCTACTTGTGTCAATGGTTCTTTCACTATAGAGGGAGAGGGTGGGAGTGAGTCCCAAGTCAAATGGGAGGATGCCCCAATTCTGTTAGGAACACACACCACAACAGGATGTGCACAACTTTCGAAAGAGCAGTGCACATGGATGCGACAACCACAACACATAAGGAAAGATAAAATGTACAACGCACAACGAGGAGTCCGTGCGAGTGTGACTATTGTTATAACAAGTTTACGTAGAAGGTATATCTGATGTTTGGGGAGGTAACCAACATGGACAGCACAATGTTAACAAATCATACAACACATTTTCATTAATATATATGTATTACAACAATTGAATGAGTTTAAGTGTTAAACACAGGTTAAAGCAACATGCATTACAAGTGTACAAGATCAACCTTACAACAGTTACAATACATGTGTAAAAATGCGCTGGCATGTTAGCAGGCTTCTGAATTAAGCGAAAGTTCCAAGACCCATCGTTACACCATACATCACTAACGCCGTGGGAGGGGCGTTGGAGCCACTAATTACTCCTCAAAGAAACTATTGCAGACTCTCAAGGCTATGTGGGAGGAGCCGAGGTGAAAAGTCCTTTGCATGTACAAATGAGGGGGTATTTATAGCCAAGGGTGAAACTGACCCTTGTGGCTGTTCGACTTCCCTCATGACTGTTTGACTTCCATGACCTTTCGACTTTACATGACTCTCCATATGACAAGTGGGTCTCTTGGACTTACATGTTACATTACATTGATTAATAGTATGACCCACAGTAGAGATGTGGACGACATGACTCATGGCAAGACTCTACATGACAGTGCTGGTACATTCGTGCTGCTTCTGGTGTGCATGTCAAGTTGCAGTGTTTCTGGGTGATGGATGTCCTCATGGTCTATCACAACTTCACCTCTGCATGGAAAAGTGTGCGGAGTCTTCGATGGTCATTGGGTTCACTTGATGTTGCATTCACATGTTTCTCCTTGCTTGCATGTTGGCATGCTTAACAGGTTCACCCATTTGCGAAAAGTGCATGTTCGACCATTCGTCCATCCATGAACACATATTGCATGTTTGCTCATTTGTCTGTCCGTGTGCGAACACATCCTTGCATGTTCATCCATTCACGAGGACATATTTTTGCATGCATCGTTTGTTCACCCATCGATGAACATGTCCTTTTGCATGTACTCCCTTTGTTCATCCCATTTGTCGTGGTGCCATGTTTGTTTATGTACCTATATATACAGTCACTCATGACAAGATGACATCAAATCCATAAACCTCCTAGTCTACCATGATGCATGATTGTTTCAAATGCAGGTTATCGAGAGAGGAGACAAGGTTGCGAGTTGCAAGCTAGTATGGAGGCTCCAAGAACTGCTGGTGAAAACTGCATAGAAGTCATTGCGTGATGGAGATGGGTAATCCAGATTGACAGTGACTGTTCGTAGGGTCTGGCTCAGATGGAGGACAAAACTGCACAGTTTTTGATAAGTGCAATTCGAGCTGTGGGAAGATTGGGCATATAAAATCTATTTTCGGAAGGAGTGGGCAATGGGAGCTTGGCAGTAAAAACTGCGCAATTCCTAGAGGGAACTAGTAGTTAGCTACTGGGACATTAGCAACAAAAAATACACAATTCCTCAAGGGAATTGGCAGTGAGCTATTGGGGCTTGACAACAAAAACTATGCAATTCCTCGAGGGAACTAGCATTCAGCTGTTGGGAGCTATTTGTTAGAGAATTATATATTACAGAGCAATGGAACACATAAAATATTGCAGAAATATAAACACAAAAACGCATAAAACAAGAGAGACACAGATATACGTGGTTCACCCAGTTTGGGCTACATCCATGGAGAAACAACTAGTCCTTCTTTTTATATTATCTAGCAAATTGAAGAGATACAACCTATTGCAAATCCGCTGTAATTCCCTCCTCACTCTCAATCTCCTCTCTCTTCCTCACTTAGAATACAAATATACGTAAACGCAATACAATTCCCTCATATATAGTGAGGGGTTGCCTTCTAGGGAAAAAACCCTAAGTTAAACATAACTTATACCATTATATCTCTGCCTAATGAATGACCCAGATTGACTATGAAATTACAACATTTTACAAGGCAATTTTACATCTATTCTTAGCTTCGGGGGTGCTGCCCCCGATCCCCCCACTAGGGGGGGCTCCCAAAGGTCGTAGCCACCCCCCGGACCCCCCCTGCAGCGAATATTTTGCGGGCGACATTGCCGCCCCATTATGAACTGGGGTCCAATGCGGCAATACCTTTCAATACGGAAGATAATTTGGCTCCAAACCCAAAAATCTCCCACTTGGAGACTGATTATAGCAACTCCATCGTTGCTTCATTTGCTGGACAATGACTCCACTTTGGACCTAGCTATTTCTCATCTTCTTCACCATACTTGAAGACCAATTGAAACTGAGAAAATTCTCAGTTTCTCCCTGGTTACAACATTTTTTAACATATTTGCAGGATTCTAGCTAGTGTGCATCTTTTCTAGCTTTAACTGTCCAACTTCCAACGCTGACCGTATGAAATGGTACTTGATTTGTATATGTTTAGTCTTGGAATGAAATGCAGAGTTCTTTGCAAGATGTATGGCACTCTGACTGTCACTGTATAACTTTCCCAACTCCTACTTCTTACCCAATTCATCCAGAAACCTTTGTAACCAAATCATTTCTTTACTAGCCTCTGTAGCAGTAACATACCCTACTTCTGTTGTTGAGAGTGCAACAACACTTTGCAGTTTTGAGACCCAACTGATAGTTGTTCCACCTACAATAAACACATACCCTGATGTGCTTCTCCTATTATCTCTATCACCCACCATATCTGCATCAACATATCCCTATAGAGAAATGTTTGAACCACCAAAGCATAATGCTTGATTCGTGGTACCTCTCAAATACCTGAGAATCCACTTCATCGTCATCCAATGTTCTTTTCCTGGATTGTTCATGTACCTGCTTACAACTCCCACTGCATGTGAAATATCAAGCCTTGTGTAGACCATTGCATACATTAAGCTTCCAATTGCTGATGCATATGGAACTTTAGACATATGAACCATTTCTTCCTGAGTCTTGGGACACTCCTCCTTACTTAATTTGAAATGGCTAGCCAAATGTATACTAACTGGGTTTGCATTCTGCATATTAAAACTTTTCAACACCTATTCGATGTATTCACTTTGAGACAATGTTAATTTGCGATTCTTCCTGTGTCTAGTTATTCTCATACCAAGGATTTGTTTTATAACACCCAAATCCTTCATTGCAAATGAGTTTGCCAATTTTATTTTGAGCGCATTTATTTCCTGCATGTTAGAACCTGCAACAAGCATGTCATCTACATACAATAACAATATAATATAGCTGCCATCATTTTGCCTTTTGAGATAAACACAATGATCAGAGTGACATCTAGTATAACCTTGTTCAGACATAAACTTGTCTAATTTTAGATACCACTTCCTTGGAGCCTATTTTAAGCTATACAAGCTCTTCTTCAACCTGGACACTAGTTTCTCCTTCCCTTTTACCTCATATCCTTGTGGCTGATGCATATATATCTGTTCCTCCAAATCCCCATGGAGAAAGGTTGTATTTACATCTAACTGCTCAAGATGCAAATCTTCGGCTGCTACTAGACTTAAAATAGTTCTGATTGAAGTCATTTTAACAATAGGAGAAAATATCTCATCAAAGTCTATACCCTTTTTCTATGCAAACCCTTTCACCACAAGTCTAGCTTTATACCTTTTTCTACCTCCATCTTCTTCCTTCAACTTGTAAACCCATTTATTTTGCAATGTTGTTTTACCTGTAGGCAGCCTGACTAAGACCCAAGTCTAGTTATGTGTAGGAGTCCATCTCTTCTTTCATGGCTTGCTCCCACTTCTTCTTGTTTTCTACCTGCACTGCTTCTTCATAACATTCTGGTTCACCAGAATTAGTCAATAATACATAATATAATGAAGGAGAGTATCGTTCAGGGGGTCTACTTATCCTGGTAGATCTTCTAACACCACTTTCAGGTGTTTGAGGTGCTTGTTTCTGTTGTTTTGGCTATTGATCATTATGATTTTTAGGCACCATCACTTTTCTTGTGATCTCGTCAATCACTATGTATTCTCTGTTTTCTTTTTCCTGTTCCTTTTCTTACAGCTGATCCTTATACAAAACCTTTTCATTGAATATGACATCTCTTCTCCTAATGATTTTGTGTTTTTCATAACCATAAAAGCGATAACCAAAATCATTAACACCATATCCAATAAAGGTACATTTCTTTGGTTTTGCTTCAAGATTTGTTCTAATTTTTATTAATGTGGACAAAGGCTTCACAACCAAAAATATTTAAAAAAGAGTAGTTTACCTTTTTACCTGTCCATGCCTCCTCTGGAATAGCATTGTTAGGCCAAGCAATAACTCGTCAAGGAAAAAATAATTCGTATGTATTATTCCATCAGGTAGGTCTTCATTATATACATGAGGGAGAGACTGTTCACTTCATTTCCCAATTACTGTTCATATTACTTATTTATCTATTTACATTATATTCACCTAATCCTGAGGATTAGGTGTCAACAAGCACCATACAAGGAACTTGAAGACCCTATTTTTATTAGATTAACAACAGTATCTACAACATCTACCCAAAATTGTAAAGGCAATCTTGCATGCAATCTCATGCACCTTGCACGCTCCATGATTGTCCTATTCATCCCTTTTTACACACCATTTTCTTGTGGTGTTTCTGGAACTGTCTTCTCTCTATGAATTCCATTCTCTGAATAGTACCTATCAAACTCTTTGCTGCAATATTCACCTCCATTGTCTGATCTGAGACACTTCAACCTTTTTCCTGTCTCATTTTCAACCAAAGCTTTCAACTTCTTGAAAGTAACAAATACATTAGATTTATTTCAAATACAATAAATATAGGTTTTTCTGGTTGCATCATCAATAAAAGTAACATAATAACGAGAGCCACCAAGAGATGATACCTGAGCAAGTCCCCATACATCTGTATGCACAAGATCTAATTTTTTGCTCTTCTTTTATTTCCCAACTCTAAGGAATCTAACTCTTTTCTATTTTCCATAAAAGTAATTCTCATAGAATTTTAAATCAACATGCTTCAAACCTGGCAACAAATTTCTTGAGTGAAGAATCTGCATCCCCTTCTCGCTCATGTTCCTGAGCCTATCATGCCACAATGCCATATCTTTTCATGTAAAGGTTAAAGCATTAACAAAATTAGAAATACCATTGCATAGATACAATGTACCAAACTTTCCTCCTTTCTCTATTACCAGGGATCCTTTAGTGACCTTCCAAGTTTTATTTGTGAAAGTAGTTACGCAACCTTCACCTCCCAACTGCCTTGTTGAAATCAATTTTTTCTTCAGATTTGGAACATGCCTTACCTCCTTCAATAGCCACTGATTTCCATTTTGTTGTTTTATGAAAACTGTATCCATTCCAATGATTTTACAGGGTTTATCATCACCCAATTGAACCTGTCCAAAATCTCCTTGGACATAATCATAAAAATGTTTCCTATCAGGTGTGGCATGGAATGAGGCCCCTGAATCTACCACCTAGGCATCAATAATATTTTCTAATGAAAGAATCAAAGCATCTTGCAACACATCACTTGTCACATTTTCTTCATGATTATTTTCTTGCTGCGTGTCTCCTTCTCTCCCATTTCGAGACTTGCAGTCTTTCTTCAGGTGTCCTTTCTTCCCACATTTCCAGCACACTATCCCTGATCTGGACTTGGATCTACCTTTTCTTGACTTACTGCGATATCTAGGACTCTTTCCTCTTTCCATTTTTCTTCCCCTAGTCTCTGAAGTCAAAGCATTACCTGATTTCTCACTGGAGCTTTTTCGTCACATTTTCTCACTAAGGATTGCACCAAAAACATCATCAAAATTTAAAGTACTAGATCCAGAGACAGAGTTACTAATGGCCATAACTAAACCATTCCAACTTTCTGGTGATGAACACAGAAATAAGAGAGCCCTAACTTCATCATCAAAAGTTACCCCTACAGAACTTAACTGACTAGTAAATGTATTAAACTCATTTAAATGATTAGCAACAGATCCACCTTCTAACATCTTCATATTAAATAAACAATTCATAAGAAATACCTTGTTTGAGGCCGAGGGTTTTTCATATAGTTTGGCCAATGTCGATATTAAACCCTCTGTTGTTTTTTCCTTTGAAATATTAAACGTTACCGATGCCGCTAGGCATCGCTGTATTGTTCCAAGTGCTTTTTTGTCGAGAATATCCCATTCTGTGTCTATCATACTCATTGAGTTCTTTGTCTTTCCACTCAATGTTTGGTACAATTCTCTCTGGTACAAATAATATTCCATCTGCATCTTCCACAACTGGTAGTTTTGGATGTTAAATTTTTTGACCCTAAACCTACCATCTTCCACCATTGCTCCCACTCGAACCAGGAACCCTTCTCTCTTGCGATTTTATCAGCCAAAAAAGTCCTTCAGCTCTAATACCAGTTGTTAGAGAATTATATATTACAGAGCAATGGAACACATAAAATATTGTAGAAATATAAACACAGAAAACACATAAAACAAGAGAGACACAGATATATGTGGTTCACCCAGTTTGGGCTATGTGCACGGAGAAACAACCAATCCTTCTTTTTATCTTATCCAAAAAACTTAAGAGATACAACCTACAACAGATCCACTGTAATTCCCTCTTTGCTCTCAATCTCCTCTCTCTTCCTCACTCAGAATATAGATATACGTAGATGCAATACAATTCCCTCATATATAGTGAGGGGTTGCCTTCTAGGGAAAAAACCCTAAATTAAACATAACTTCTACCGTTAGATCTTTTCCTAATGAACAACCTAGATTGACTACAAAATTACAACATTTTACAAGGCAAGTTTACATCTATTCTTAGCTTCCGGGGCACTACCCTTGATCCCCTCACCAGGGGGGGGCTCCCAAAGGTCGCAACCACCCCCCCTGGACCCCCCCTACAATGAATATTTTACGGGTGGCGTTGCCACCCCATTACGAACTGGGGTTGAATGAGGCGATACCTTTCAATACAAAAGATAATCAGGCTCCACACCCAACACTGCTAGCGGGGAAAAATGCGCTGATGCTGGGAGGCTGGCCTATTGATCAACTCTGCATAGTTTCTAAGCTGAACAGATTGCTAGGTAGCAGAGGGATTGGTCATGAAAACTACAAAGTTTACCGGGTGAGTAGCGGGTCGGTTGACTTGTGGGCTGGCTGGAAAAACTGTGCAGTTTTATGAGGGAGATATGGATGGGAAATGGGTGTCTGCCCAACCTATCTGCATGATTTTCTCAGTCAGCATAGCGAGCAAGGTCTGCAACCTTTGCACAATTTTTCAGGGGAGTCAATGCGGGGGTGACTGCTAGGTCAAACTCTCTGGTTGACCAACAGGAAGGTTGATTGATCTGCTTGCGGGAAACACAACTTGAAATTGCTTTCTTGGTGCTTCTGCGCTGTTTTGGGTGATATTCGGTTAAGTCGATGGAGGGGTGAGGGTCCGAATGTCAAAGGGGAATCCGGTCATCGGAACTTCAGCAAAATGACTAAGTGTGTGAATGAGTGAAAAGGTGCATACATGATCTTACAAACACACACCTACATGACTTGACGATGGGACAACTCAAACCATCCAGACACATATGCTGAACATGAGTGATCGATAGTGTGAGTGACAAGCGTGACACTTGTGATTGATCATTGGTTGACCGTGATGACGCTTGTGCGATAGTGTATATGACTCCGTGTGTGAGTGCGTGGATGTTTACATAGCGAACATAACATGTACACACAAAGTAGAGAACTTGTGTATGACTAGAACATGGTCATAAGAATGACATTGACATCAACATGAAAAATTTGTTTGTGGAATGATCTAGCAATGTGGGAGTGAAGACTCACACAAGCTCACAGAGTGAACTCAAGTGCATGCAATCATCAAGTAAAAATATCAAAGGAGGCTCTGAAATTGGATGCAGGCCAAAATTTTGGAGGGTGTTGCAGCTGCTACAACACTTGGCGACACACTGGTGGAACTACAACTTCTCTATTTTGGTTCATTATCAGCACAGGGCCTTGGTCTTTTAGGGAATATTGAATTGTTTTGTGGGTTACTTTGGCTTCCCCACTTACCCCATGGAGATACATGGTTCACCCTTTTTCCAACTCAGTCAAACACAAGAAAAGTTCAACTTGATCACAATGTTTCAGAATCAAGAAGGGTAGTTTTTCTCATGAGTTGAATATTTTCAAAGTATAAGTTTTCATCTTTGGTGTCGCTTCGCTACTAGCAAGCCTGGACAATACCATGGCGGAGTCATGCAGGAACACACGCATTGCTCCACTTCCAGCGAACCTAGTCAGTACCCCGGTGGAGTTGCTTGCTTCACCTCTCTGTGCATGAATCCTTTCTCTTATGTTGCCTTTGTATTTTTAAGAGGATTGTGCATAGGCACTTATCTATTTTTGGGGTGAAAGAGGGATCCTGACTTATTGAGAGTAGAAGAGGTTATTTCTTCAAAGAAGCATGTAAGACCTCTAACATAGGTTTGCTCGTTTAGATTTCCCCTTCTCCATTTCTACTAGTTGGATGAGCTTGAACACACATAGCAGAAGGCTGAGTATAGGCATGAGGCTTCCGAGTGTGGACACAGGTTCATGGTTGGACCAAAACTTACCTTGCAGATGACTCATATTTTCTGTCAAGACTTCATCAGATGAAGGTTATAACCAAGCACAGAGAAGATGGACACAAGATTGGCTAAGTGATGCAGTGTCACAAGTCTCTTCATATCTCAGCCACATACTCATTCAAAAGCTAGAACTGAATAGATGGAAACACTTATTTCTAGAAAAAAATAGCAAGGTATTAAGCGACTTAAAAAAATTAAAACAAAAATAGTAAGCAAGGAAAACAAAATTAAAACAAGGAAGATAAGCAAGGAAAATAAAATGAAAATAATAAGTAGCAAGCAGACTTTGTACATGGCGCGTGGTGTGGCCCAACTTACTATAAGTAGTGCTTGAGATCTTGGCCATTGACAAGAAGGTTGTCAACCCTCCCGTCCAATGATCGTAGACGGTATGTATGTGGGCCAAGCTTCTTGTGGACTGTGTATGGACCAATCCACAGGGACTGGAACTCCGTATGCTTGCCTTTATCTTCATGGGGTTTATCCCACTTCAAGACCAAGTCACCAACATCGAAGGTAGATTTCCTGTAGACTTATTGAACCATCTCTTTATACAGTTATGGTGGACTATAAATTTTCTTTTTCTTTCATCCTTTCTTCCTAGAGATTATGGAGTGTATCCATCCTACGTTGAAGTAGATGACAAGGCTTGCCTTGTGATTCTTGGGATAGCTGAAGTGTAGGCAAGTAGATATTGGGTGGAAGGATGGCTTCTTTACCATAGACTAGGAAGTATGGTGAGGTATTCAGAGAGGGCTTGGGTGTTACACGGTCAGCCCATAATGCATTCATCAGGGTGGTATGGTAGTTGCGTTGCCCAGAGAAAACAATCCTTTTGATTATGCGGATGAGGTTTTTGTTTGTGGATTCTGCAAAGCCATTTCCCTGTGGGTAGTAGTTAGATGATGTTGGACACCTAATCCTCTATGGGTTGGTGTAGAATGTGAACAACCATGAGAGTCCAAGAGACCTTGGGATGTGGAACCCAACGATCACACGAATGTACTATAAATGTATATCATTGTCAATAATAAATACAATCTCATGTTCATCTTTCCTATTTTGTCTCTACCATGTGTGTGTTTAACATGATATCAGAGCTTTCGTTAGGCCTGGGCATTTTTAGAGATTGTCAACGCTACATTCTTTCCAGAATTTAACTGCCATTTCCATATTTATAGAAATATACTAATGTTGCTCTGCTATACTTGGGCACTCTAGCAGACCGTTTCATTTTGTGAATGTATATGCGTTGAATCTCTTTATGTTATGTGCGCTAGTTCATATGTTGAATGTATATGCATTGTATTCATGCATGTATTCAAGGTTGTCTCTCCATCTATCTATTTCTCCTGCCCTGTCAAAATTCTGTTGTTGAGCGTTAGTTGAATTTGTTGTGCATTGTGTTATTACCACAATTGACCTCGGCTACTACACATAGTTCATACCTCAAGCCCTTTGCTCTCCCCACTGTGCAGCTCTTCGAGCCTCGGAGTCGGAAACCCTGGGCACCTCTCAAGTGGCTTCATCCTCCCGAACTATATGCGTATATGTTAAAGTTTTGTATTGTATCAAGGTTTCAAGGTTTATCTCCCTGAAATGCCAACAAGCAGAGTAAGAGTTGAAGTTGAGGGTCTTGGGGAGTCGACAGAGAGGTGAGATACCACAACATGGTAAGGTGTTAAACGAGACAATGAGGACTAGTATGGGAGTTGAACCAACTCTGTAGGTGTCAACTGTTATTTCCATTTTTCTTTAGGGTGGAAGAATAAAGGCCTAGACACCGAAAGGGATAAATATTGAAGTTTAATATATTGATCTCAATAATTGCATCTCTAAGTGCTCACATGGAATCATAGTTGTTGCTAAGTGAATTTAATGCATGAATCCGACTGTCTGAGATTTGCCTGGCAAGGTGTTTGTTGGAAGTATGGTGCAAGCACCTGGAGAAAAAAGTACGACTATGGATTGATGGGCATTGTGATGAAGCTGACTGGTTTTTTGAGCATTGTGGTAGATTAGGCCAACTTTTATATTGTGTTTGGAAATAATCCTTTGTATTTATTGGGAGTGTAAAGGATTCTGGTGTCTCTGGATTGAAGTAAAGGGCAGTTGAGGGGTATTCCTCTTTAGAGGATGCTTCTGTTATATATGGGCTCAAACCTGAATATGAGGGAGTATTAACAGAGTTTCCATCATGATCAGGAAAAAAGGGAGGGCTCAACCATTGTGGCTCATGAAAGTGGCCGACAAGGGGCTTGAATCAACCGAACCATTTCCAGAAAAATTGCTTTGATGGTTCGTATGATGAAAGCTCACAACTCGACTTCTTCTGCTGCTCGATGAAAGGGTCCTTTGAAATTGCATGCAATTTCCCCGGCATGTGACATCTTCGACCTGCAATTTATACTCATGGTGAGATGAAAAATCTCTGGCAGTGTATCCAACTGTCCATCCTTATCCAACCTTGAACCCTGTGGCCTTGTGGCCACACATAAGAAGACCTTGTCTTTGCAAATTTTATATATCCAGCTAAGGGCCACATTGGATATGCTTACCGATTAAGAAAAATTAGGACTAAAGCCAAGCCAGCACCATGACCACCTCATAAATCTGAACAATAGATCTTTTCATTGCAAAGTCGGTTCTATGACCCTTATGGAATGTAGAATGATGCTTCTGCCATGGACTTGAACTCTCTCGGATCGAACTCGAGGTATTTGACGAGGATAATGATTTTATTTTGATAGATAAGTTGCTGGTTCCTTCTGAGCATTGAAATAAATAGTGGCCACTAGCAAAGTAAGGGGTGTGACGATTCTACAAAAAAAAAAAAACCTGGATCCACCTTAGCTATAAAGAGGTTCTATGTAGCCACCTCATCAATGGCAACATGCTTTAGAACTATGAAATAATGGGTATTACTTGGCTATCAGCTACAACAATCTTTTAGTGCGGTGCTCTTCATGCGATGCTTATTTAGTTGCACAAGTGATTGCATAATTATGATTAGCATTGGGGCTATTTATATTCTTTAAAGTTGTGGCTATTTGGCATTGTGTGAGATATCCGTGCAACATTGTCATGAAATGGAGCAAATTGATGACGCATTACAGTTATTGAATAGTCTAGTCTATTCCACTGTTGATGGGATGGTAAAAGTTAGTAAGGAAACTCTTTCTAAGATTCAAACTTGCTTGCAAAATGTACAAGACAAAATTGATTTTTTGTAGCTTGAATCATAGCTACAACAAGAAGAGCTAGATCAAAATAGACATTATTCTCAACCTATTTTTGTTCAGAACATTAAGACAACCACCCATCAGCAACAAGTAAATATTGTTGAAGTTCATTCAGATCCAGTGCCCAATAAAGTAGCAGAGTTACATGCAGATGCAGAAGTTCAGTTTGCACTTCCCAAGCCCATCATTAGACCTCGGGAAGAGATTGTCAACAAAAAACACAGAACTGGTCTTGGATATGACAAGGATGCGTGCTTTGATATTCGAGATTACTCAAAGCCCATTCAGTTTCAGAGTGTTGGACTCCTTCATGACAGTTGAACTTCAGTTGTTCCAGATTTTGCTCCTCTTCCACAACAACAACGACAAATTGTGAAATGCCAACACTATGACTGAGTTGGCCATCTGAAAGATCACTATTTTGATCTTCATCCATGTAAGCACTGTCATAAAACCAACCATTCTTCAAACAAATGCTTCAAAAACAAACCTCCTGCAACAACAAAGATTCATCTTGGATGGATTGCTTCTTGGCAATGGGCATCAACAACCAAGAATATATTCCAGTCATATGTCAGAACTTGTTTTAGAGTATTCAAAAGTCTTGCAGTTGAGTTTTCTCCATCATCTCACCTTGTATCTGATGGGGGGGAAATGATGGTCATCTACAAGATTCAAAGCCACATCAAGCGAGCTTGAGCCACAACCTGCCATACCAGATTCAAAGCTGTATCCATAGAAAAATATGCCCCTAATCATGCCTTCAGTCAGTGCTACCTCTTCAAAGAATTGGGGACACTTGCTCTAGTACAAGACTTCAGCTTCTTGCTAGTTTTGGAAGAGTTCCAGGAATTGCATTAAGCATTCCAAAGTTGTTGGTCATTCTTAAACCATCACAGGTTGAGACCTCCCTTTTCAAGTTGAGGTTATCCCTTTTATGCAGGGTGAGACCTCCCTTTCATGGTTGAAGGTTTCCCTCTTCAAAACATCAAGACACTTCCTCTAGCAGAATACCTGAGCTTCATGCCAAACTTGGAAGAGTTCCGGGAACTGCACTAAGCATTCTAGTGTTGGTGGTCATCCTTAAACCACCACCCTTTATAGCAACATTTCAGAGAGCACATTCAGCCTAGTGTTGCCATGCTTTTTTGCACATTTTGTATTACAACTCTCTTCTTGGACTCATACATAACCCTTCAGATTAAGGGGGAAATGTTGGACACCTAATTCTCTATGGGTTGGTGTAGAATGTGAACAGCCATGAAAGTCCAAGAGACCTTGGGATGTGGAACCCAACGGTCACACAAATGTACTATAAATGTATATCATTGTGAATAATAAATACAATCTCATGTTCATATTTCCTATTTTGTCTCTGCCATGTGTGTGTTTAACAGATGAGTGCTTCAACACAATACAATTTTGTAATGCAAAATCATAGAGTTTCAAAGATGAAAATTACGTCACATTATCAAAAACAAGTGATACCAGAACCTCGAAGCATGAGATGATGTTTTGTTGGAGGAAGCTGATGACCTCCTAGTCATTCACTTGTTTGAGTGGAATTGCTTTAGTCCACCGCGTGAAGTAATCAATTGCTATTAGAATGTAGCAGTGTTGTTTTGACGAATGTGAGAAAATATCCCCAATGATGCCCAAGCCCTATTATTGGAATAGTTCAATCACTTCAATAGGGTGTAGTGGGGCTGCTGACCTTCATATTCTGCTGGTGCATCATTGACAGACCAGGTACTTACAGGCATAAGTGTGTGCATCCTTGAATAATGTGGGCCAGTAGAAACTAACTCACGTAACTTTGTGTGCAGTGGTGTTCCTTGCAAAGTGACCCCTGGCAGGTCCGTCATGTAGATATTATAATACCTTCTCTGATTCATGTGCCTCTAGGAACTTGAGAAAAACTTTGTTGCTGTGCTTCCTATAAAGCACTCCATGCATCGACTGATATGTTAAAGCTTTGAGGCATAATGCCCTCTTCTGTCTGATGGAAAAGTGAGAGGGTACAATTCCGTGCTCAAGGTACTGGCACACATCTGCATACCAAGAGGTTCCATATTCAGTGGGTGTTGCTCGCCTTATGTCATGCATCTCAACTTCCTGCTCCCAGCTGACAAGCTCTTCTTCGCTCTCCAGTGCATGCACTGCTTCAGCTACAAGTCTACAGAGCCCATGTCCTTTGATCATGTGAACTGTCTTGATTTCAAGATCATACTTTTGCAACCTTGTCATCCAATTCACACGTTGTTCACTTAGTTCTTGTTCTACAAGCAGTGTACAGACTGCTGGTGAGGAATGTAGACTATGCAGTGGTTCTTCAGCAAGTAGGGCCTGAAGCATTTCACCACCTTGTAAACTACATATGCTTGTTTTTCAATGGTGGGGTAGTTAAGTTTTGGTCTCTGCATGCTTGCGTTCATGAAGGAGATGCGATGTTCATCTTTCATCTCGTCCTTCTAAGTGAGTACTATAGCGAGCGAATTATCGGAGGCGAGGGTGTATAGTAGGAAATCCTTCTTGAATTCTAGGTTGCAAAGTGCAGGTGCCTCTGAAATAGCCTACTTGATATGGGAAAATGCATACTTTTCCCTCTTGCCCCAACTGTAGACTACATATTTCTTGATCATGTCTTGCATGGGCTTGACTATTTGCGCATAATCCGAGATGAACTTTCGGAGGAAGTTTATCTTGCCCAAGAAGGACTGCATGGCTTTCTTGTTGGTTGGGCGAGGGATCTATGTAATAGTCTGGACTTGGTCTGGATCCACCTTGATCCTACTTTTGGAAACAATGTGTCTGTGAAGGTTCACCTCAGACACTCTGAATGCACGCTTTTTGGGATTCAAGGAAATCCTGTATTTCCAGCATCGCTCAAAAATTTTCTTCAGATGGTGTAAGTGGTCCTCACATCTTCTTGAGAACACAGTCACATCATCAAGGTACACCACTACACTCTGTCCGATGATTCTGTGAAAAGAAATGTCCATGGTGTGCTGAAAGGTTGCGCCTGCATTCACAAGCCCAAACAAAATTCATCTATAAGTGAATGTACCCCACTTGGTACAGAAGGTAGTCTCAAGTCTGGCAGGTTCTGCTACTAGAACCTGATTGTATCCTGAAAAACCGTCGAGTATGAAAACATTTGTGCCCCAACTATTTGCAGAATGTGGTCCATAGATAGAACGGGGTAGTTGTCTTTGTCCAAGGCGTGGTTCACAATTCGGAAATCAACACACAAGTAGATTTCCTCAGACTTCTTGCATACAGGGACAAGGTTTGAAACCCACGTGGAATGATGAACTTTGTATATGATCCGTGCATCCAACAACTTGGTAATATCTT
Source organism: Pinus taeda (assembly GCA_000404065.3). NCBI lineage: Eukaryota > Viridiplantae > Streptophyta > Pinopsida > Pinales > Pinaceae > Pinus > Pinus taeda. The sequence goes on along the minus strand of APFE031355440.1, from coordinate 17,321 downwards.
TCTATATGAGGGGTTCAAGTGATGGATGTACTGATACAGCTTGACCCATTCTTTCATTGGAATGATGTGTTGGATTATCCGCATGTCATAAGCTTTTAGATCATCATATGTCCACATGAACACATCGTGACTCTGTTTGAACATGTGGAAAAAGGATTGCCGCTCTTGTTCTTTGCAACCTGTGCCGACATTGACGAACTTCGGATCTTGTTTTCTTCCCAAGTTGATCAGTACATGCATCATGGTGGAGCTATGGGTCTTGTTGTTCCTCAGCCTCTGAAAACATTATTGCAAGTCATAAAGATTTTCCAAAGATGCCACACCCTTCGTGATAAAGTGGCATTTCCTGTTACCAACTTCTGCTTGCAGAGAGCGCTCGTGCTTGTCATCATCTATCACTACATCTTTGAAGATGTGAGTGTTGGCCATGAAATGCAGTATCTGTTGATCATCGTTAAACACGCGTAAGTTAGTTATGTTATTTAGGATGGATGGTTTGTACAAAATTTCAATAGTAAATCTATCCCTAATTGGTGACATTCTAGAAGCTACATTTTCCAGAGCATTGGCAACTGCATTATGCGTAAGTGGTACATCAGTGATGTTAAATGAATAGAAGTTAGAGATCATTTGCCATGCCTCTTGCTGGTAAATTTTAAGATGCGGTGAAAAACAATGAATGGTGTTATGTCCCTGCCATACCACAATCTTTGAATCACCTACCACTCTGAGTGTGACCACGTTGAGGCTAATGGCTTTCTACAAGCCCAACATGAGTGCTTCATACTCGACAATGTTGTTCGTGCAATCGAACTCTAAGTGACTTGAAACTAGATGATTCCTATTGTATGGGTCGATCAAGACACTCCTGACTCCTGATCTGTTATTTGACTTTGATCTGTCAAAGTACATGGTCCACAACTTGTCTGTACCTAGATCGTTTGACGCGTTTGTATTATGACTACTACTATTGATACTTTACTGCTAGTATTGGTACTATGTACTGTACATGTTTCATTACCGTCAATTGGGCAAGGAAGGAGTCCTAACTGCGTGTTTGGTGGGGTTGGAGTTGGCCATGCAAGATGACACCCCAATGTTGTTTCCAGGAGGCAGTTTCCAAACATGAATTCTGCGAAGGCCAACGGTTCATTCTCGCCATTGATGGGAGTGAAATTGTGCCTCATATGCCTCTTGGATAACACCCAAATTTGGTTGTTTTTTCCCTTGTATGGAAGCCACATGTGCGATGAGTCCATAGCGAAATATCCATTCAGCTTGCTAGACCAGTCTCTGCCAAGTAGTAAACTGTATGCTTCCGGTATGTCCACAACAATAATGTTGATGGATTGGTGGACTCGACTGTCATGAGATAGGCAGATGATCACATCTCGGAGTTCACCAATGGCTGGTACATTTGTTCGATCAAGTTGCATGATCCGCACGGATGTCTTGCTCCATTGTGCATTGATCTTTTTAGCAATGGAGAGTGGCATGACGTTGACTGTTGCACTAGAATCAACCAAGCAGTTGTGAACATTACAGTTAAAAACTTCAAATGAGAGTAGGAATGAAGGGAAACCTGAGTTTTCTTCTTCCATCTAGAGTGTTTTTAGCACAGTGGAAAGTGATCTGGGAGGTTTGCTGACTCCTTTGTTGGTTGAGGTTGCGATGTCCGTTGCTGTCTATCCCAATGCACGCAACAGGATGTCTCACTGAATCTGGATCTTAGATAACTTATAAAAAAGGATGTTTGCGCAAGTTTTCTTCATGTCATCTACAATGTTGTAGTTTAGAGGTGGTAGACTCATCAAGGTGTCTAGGGTAAGACTGATGTTCGTGTCCGGCGGAGTGTTCTACAATTTGCTGCTCATGGACATACTCTTATCCGCTACTGTCTTCCTGGACTTCTTCTATGTTTTATTCTTTGAGGTGGCTGGTGGATTAGCCTTCCTCAATAACAGTCTCATCTTTTCTTGTGCTTCCCCAAGTGTAAGGGGAGCCCCTTTACTCCTAATATTGTAGTGGTCATTTTGGTTTGGGGGCTATTTCTTGTTGTTTGCCTTCAATGCTTCTTGTGAGCACTGATACATGTTCACCACATGCCCAAAACTTGATGCTTCATCAAGTGCAAGACCTTCGTCATTATCTGTGTCTTCCAGTTTCTCCTTCATATTGTTTTCCATGTTAAATGTATGACTTCATACAGAGCTTTCGACTCGCTTCTAGTCTGAACAAGAGTTCTCTGGGTGATGTTCCTCGTGGAATGAACAAAATTTAGAATTTGCACGCTGATCGAGGTGGAACATAGATCTCTGCACACTTTTTGCAGGGTACTAGTTGTTACCTGATGACATGCTTCCTTGTCTCTGTCTGGGTTGATGGTTTCTTACAGATGTGTCCATTTTCCATTATTTAAGCTCAGGCACTTCTGTTGTCAAGTTCTTGATGAGGTGAGTGAGGGTTTCAATATCATTTGCTTCCTTGTCTCTATCTTTTCTCGCCATCGCCTAGGACTTTCTGCTCGCATCTTTGGAGTCCTTTGTTGGTTCATCATCTTTGATGACTCCAATCATGCACAGGTCTTTCTCAACAACAATAACCTCTTCGCAGTTTTCCAATAGAGTTGGTTTCACAGCTCACTTCATGAACTATGCCAATGTTGGTCGATAGTGCGGACGTGTAGTAATCAACAGTGATGGATTCATTAGGTTTGGTGTTTGCTGCAAACTTGTTCAATATGTGTGTAAACCTATGATTGAAATATACCTTTTCTTTCCCCTCCATCTTTAGGCTTCCCAATTCTTTGAGTAACATGGCTGGGGTCTTGTGATCAGTAAACTTTTCAAGAAACATGCGTTTGAACGCACCCCAGTTCGGTATGGAGTTGGCTAGAAGGCTGTGATACCATGTAGTTGCACGACTGTCCAAGGTACATGGAAACAATCTACATGCTAAGTCGTCATACCGAACCTCAAGGGTCTGCAGCTGTAGGGAGAAGTTCCAAATTATCTTCTGCCTTCGTTGTGTTGTCAGGGTTGAAATTGATGTTCATTCTCTTCGCTCGCTTTGGCATCTTGTGCAAAGCACCTGGGAGAGCCAATGGTCCGCGAGTCATCCATTTTAGATTTTGGTCAGCCATCTCTTCTTCTTATTTTTCCTCTTCCTCTCCTTCAGAATTTGACGGTTCCAACTCTGAGTCTGTTGGTTCGCCTTCACCTCTGCCTCCTCTATTGCCTTCCCCTCCACCTCCTGTACCGAATTTTGATCCCAAGATCACAAGGGTGTCTCTTTCCCCCTATTGGAAGACCAGAGGTTCCTCTCCATCTTCAATAGCTTCTACCAGACCTTCAAGTGTGGCAAGAAGTTCTTCTTCCATTGACGATACAACAACCCCTGTGGGAGTTGATTTTGGCTTCCTTGATGTGTATGGAAGATGCTGTATGCCTGGGATCAGTTCATCTATTTTCGTGAACTGGCGAGTGATGGGATAGACAGAGCGAAGGTGATGATATTGAATTTGGTGTTCAGTCTTGGGAGGTGAGAAGTAACCAACTGTAGAGTCGTGCGTAGGTGAGAGGGAGTGTGAGTTACTACCTTGACCAGATGGTTGATGAGTGAGTGTGAGAGGACGTTCAATCATATACAACTGGTGGAACTCATTCTAGTGCCATAAATGTTGATGGTGCTGGACCCGCCAACATTCAGGGGATCACCTTGATATGAAGTCCCAACTAGACCTCTCACCATTTGGTGTGGGAGTCCCATCTGGTATGATGGACCGGTTGCCATTGTCTTAAAGATTTTCCTTAACTATTGCCTGTTAGCATAGGACAGTCGTCTGCTTTGTCTTTGAGTAGTGAGGTTCGTGTTCCTAGTGATTGCTAGTGCTACTTGTAGCAATGGTTCTTTCATTATAGAGGGAGAGGGTGGGAGTGAGTCCCAAGTCGGATGGGAGGAAGCCCCAACTCTATTAGGAACACACAACACAACAGGATGTGCACAGCTTCCGAAAGAGCAGTCCACATGGATGTAGCAATCACAACACACAAGGAAAGATAACACGTACAACATACAACAGAGGAGTCCACACGAGTGCAACGATTGTTATAACAAGTTTATGTGAAAGGTTTGTCTGATGTCTGGGGAGGTAACCAACATGGGCATGACAATGTTAATAGATCATACAACACATTTTCGTTAATATATATGTATTACAACAATTGAATGAGTTCAAGTGTTAAACAAAGGTTAAAGAAACATGCATCACAAGTGTTCAATGTCAGCCTTACAATAGTTACAATACATGTGTGAAAACATGCTGGCTTGTTAGCAGGCTTCTGAATTAAGTGAAAGTTCTAAGACACATTGTTACACCATACATCAATAACCCCGTGGGCGGGGTGTTGGAGCCACTACTTACTCCTCAAAGAAAATATTACAGACTCTCAAGGATATGTAGGAGAAGCTGAGGTGAAAAGTCCCTTGCATGTGCAAATGAGGGGTATATATAACCAAGGGTGAAACTGACCCTTGGGGTTGTTCGACTTCCCTCATGATTGTTTGACTTCCATTACCTTTCAACTTTACATGACTCTTCATATGACAAGTGGTTCTCTTGCACTTCCATGTTACGTTACATTTATTAACAGTATGGCCGATAGTAGAGATGTGGATGACATGACTCATGACAAGACTCGTCATGACAATGCTGGTACATTCATGCTGCTGCTAGTGAGCATGTCAAGCTGCAATGTTGTTGGGTGATGGATGTCCTCATGGTGTGTCACAACTTCACATTCGCATGGAAAAGTGCGCGGAGTCTTCGATGGTCATTGGGTTTTCTTGACGTTGCATTCACACGTTGCTCCTTGCTTGCATGTTGGCATGCTTGACAGGTTCACCTGTTCATGAAAAGTGCATGTTTGATCATCCATCCATCCATCCATGAACACATCTTGCATGTTCACTCGTCCGTTCGTCTGTTCGTGTGCGAACACATCCTTGCATGTTCATTCATTCATGAGCACATCTCTTTGCATGAATTGTTTGTTCATCCGTCGATGAAGTTGTCTTTCTGCATGTAATCCCTTTGTTCATCCCATCTGTCATTGTGCCATGCTTGTTTGTACCTGTATCTATAGTCACGCATGACAAGACAACATCAAATCCATAAAACTCCTAGTCTACCATGATGCATGATCATTTCAGATGCAGGTGACTGGGAGAGGAGATAAGGTTACGAGTTGCGAGTTGGGATGGAGGCTCCAGGAACTGCTGGTGAAAACTATGTAGAAGTCACTGGGTGATGGAGATGGGCAATCTATATTGACAGTGACTATCCGCAGGGTCTAGCTCAGCGGTAGGACAAAACTGCACTGTTTTTGAGAGGAGCAGTCCGAGTTGTAGGAAGGTTGGGTAGACAAAACCTGTGAAATTTTCAGAAGGAGTGGATAGCAGGAGCTTGGCAACAAAAATTGCAAAATTCCTAAAGGGAACTAGCGGTCAGTTGCTGGGACACTGGCAGTAAAACTTGCGGAATTCTTGGAGGGAACTAGCAGTCAACTGCTGGTGCTTGGAAACAAAAACTGTGCAATTGCTGGAGGGAACTGGTAGTTAGCTGTTGGGAGTTGCTAGAGGGGAAAACTATGTTGATGCAGGAGGCTGGCCTGCTAATCACCTCTACGTAATTTATGAGTTGAGCAGACTATTGGGTAGTAGAGGGCTTGCTCATGAAAACTATGCAGTTTTCCGAGTGAGCAGCGGGCTGGCTGACTCGTGGGTTGGCTGGAAAAAATGTGAATTTTTTTTAGGGAGATAGGGATGGGCACTGGGTGTCTATCTAGCCTGTCTACACAATTTTCTTATTCAATGGAGTGGGCAAGATATGAAACCTCTGTGCAATTTTTGAGGGGAGTCGGTCCCGGGGTGACTACGGGGTCAAACTCTCCGGTTGACCAACATGGAGGTTGATTTATCTTCTTACGGGCAACAAAACTTGAAATGGATTTCTTGGTGCTTTGATGTTGTTTTGGGTGACATTCGATCGAGTCGATGGCGGGGTGAAGGTACAAATGTTAGAGGGGAATCTGGTCATTAGAACTTTACTAAAATGACTAAGTTTGTGAACAAGTGAAAAGGTGCATATGTGATCTTGCAAACACACACTTACATGACTTGACGATGAGATGACTTAACAATCCAGACACATGTGCTCAACATGACTGATCGACAATGTGAGCGACAAGTGTGATGCTTGTGATTGATCGTTGGTTGACCATGACGATGTTTACATGACTATGTATATGACTCAGTGTGTGAGTATGATGACTATTTACATAATGAACATAACATGTACACACAATGCGGAGACCTTGTGTATGACTAGAACATGGTCACAAGCATGACATTGACATCAACATGCAAAAGTTTTCAGTGGAATGATCAAGTAAGGTGGGAGAAAAGATTCACACGAGCTCACAGAGTGAACTAGAGTGTGTGCAGTCATCAAGTAAAACTCTCAAAGGAGGCTCCGAAATTGGATGCAGGCCAAAATTTTGGAGGGTATTGCAGCCGCTACAACACATGCTCTTGGAGTTCCTCTACTAGTGAATTTTAGCTATTGGTGAGGATTCTGTGATCTTAAGCCAATTTAAGGAGTTAATGGGGTGGACAAGCTCCCTTTATTCTCTCTGGGTGTCTCCATTAAGCCCATTAATGGTAAATATCTCCAAAAATGCTTCTTTTCCCTGAATATTAACCACATTAGGCCATACAATATGAAAAACACCCTTTAATCTTCCTACTAAGAATATTATGGCTAAAAATGTGAATTAATGTGATAGAATGAGAGTTTTAAGAGCTGGAGGATAACACAGTGAAACTCAAAATATACCTATTAATCGGCCCCATCATCACCCCTTGGCTAAAGGTGTTTCTTGTCCTTTGAGAAACTTAGCCACTGTTGTGAAGTTCATGCATGGCCTTGGTGGCCTCTATGACATCCCAAGGCATCTCAGATGGTGTACCTCCCTGTGGATAGAAACCTACATTTGCCTCTATGTCTGTCCATTCTTTTTGTTCTTTTGTCTATTTCCTTCTCTCTTGTAAGCCCAATAGTAAGGAAGGACTGAATTTGAGTCATATCCATTTGATCTTCAGCCTGTGCATGATCCTTTTGTATAATGGGGTTCTCTCCAAGGAATTCCTTTGTCTTTCTGGAGAGTGATACTCTCTGATTTGTAAACTGTGAGGCAGGGCATGCCACCTTCTTTGACAAGCCTACAAACTCTCTATTTCCAACATCCTAATGCTATCCTCAAAATGCATGATGGATTGTTCTTGGGATTCCATGTACCTGAGTGCTAAATTAGAATCAAATGAGATGAGATTATGGTTACTGATGACAACCCTGGGGCTTACTAATTCTTATTTGATGTATAAGGGTACCCTTTCTTCTTTTTCCATCACCTTCTTTACTTATTCAACTCTTGTTTCCGGTCAACCAAGAGGCTAATGCCATAAGTTGCATGTCCCCCAATCTTGAGTTGGGGTCCCAAAAATTCGTATATGTAGGATCAAATTATGCATGTAAAACTCAACTAGTTTTTCCCTATCCTTAATACTTACCTTTTTATAAAACTCAATGAATTGTCTGTAGTCTTGTAAAGCTAAAGAACCATAATTTGTTGGTTCCTTTATCTAGAATTATAGCCACTACTCCTTGAGGAAAATGACATAGGATTTGGATGGCTACCTGCACTGTATGGCTCCCATAGATAAACTTGCCATTATAGCAAGTTGTGTCTCTTTTTCTTACAACTACTCTCGTAGCCTTGTTTTTTCTACCTATAGATTATCTCTCATGATTACCTCCCTTAGTTCAAATCATTCAATTCCTTTCCCATTTCATTGCCTTTCTCCTCCATGAGGACCACCTCTTCTATCTATTTGTATTTTTCAATTTTCATCCATCTATGTGTTCTGTCTATGTCCTTCTCCAACTCAAAGAAGAGTGATATAACAAATTTCTCAGGTATAAGCCTACCTCCCTCAACAAATTTGTAGTAGGATCCTAGACTGGGTTGTGGATCAGGCTTCTGGAGCTCTTGGAGGAATTTTTTCATATTCTTTTGGGGTGGATACCCCTTCCTGTAGTACCTCCTGTTGCTCCTATATCAGCCCCTGTTTCTCTTGTAGCAGCCCATAATTCTCCTATAGCTCTTATTTTTCTTCTTGTAATAGGGTAACTTATGTCTTGAGCCTCCTAAAGGTGAATTCTCTAGTGCTAGGCCTTCTCATGGGTAACATGGGTTGCTTAGTTTTGGCCTCATGAGAGGTAACTTATTTAATATTTCCCTCACTAGATCCCACTTCTCCTTTTTTCCTTGCTGGCTCATCAATGGTGATATGGATTTCTAAAGGAGGATGAGGCTTCCCTTGCCTTATCCTAGCACTCTTCCTTGTTTTAAAGTATAAGGTACCTTGCCTTGGCTACCTTATTTTGGGCTTGTGTCCATAGGAACTACGAGATCACCCCAAGGGTGCCAAAGACATCCAGGGGTCACAGACCGACTATATACCCACAGTGGAGAACGCATTAGCTGTCCGCTCCAGTTGAGGGATTTTATCCCCTAGGGCTTTTGGGTGGAACCCTAGCAGACTGAAAGTTGTCTAAACAAAGAAACATGCACACACACAATCATTATGCTAGCAAAAGCTAATTCTAAAGTAAGAAGGGCGTACCTCAGGTCCTACGTTCGGGTAGTTCCTCAAGGGTCCAAACCCTTCTTCACGCCCCTTTCGCTCCTTTGCCCTGCAAAACCAACAATTCCAAAGAATGCAACAGTATATGGACAAAGATTTATATAAAAACCATCTTTATGTTATACAAGAAGGAAGTTAGTTATGAACTTTTAGACATCCATTCATACATGAAATTCAAACATGAACATCATAAACATAAAGAAGAAGCATATCGGGAATCAAGACGTATTTCTTTATTATAGACAAATAGAAAGTACAAAAAGAGTAATATCACCTGAGCAACCTTTGCAGGCTCCAAGCTCAGCCTCCTTCTGGATCCGTCCCGCTTCAAGCCTCTAGCATATCTCCTTCCAAGACTCACTCCATGATGCCATAACTAAGGGATGAACATCAAATCACAAGGAAACAAGGGTTTCCTGTACAAATGGGGGAAGTGAAGAAGGCACAAGGGTCTTCAGACCTGATCAGGGGGAAATCTTAGTATAATAACCTTTCTCTCTCTTCTCTCCTCCCTTAGGCCTTCGCTTTGGTGTCTTTTTATACCAATTCCAAAGTATTTTTTTAGTTAGGAACTGGTTGGGGACAGTTGAGGCCACAGGCACTAACAAATGATTAGCAGGTAAAACCCGCGATCTCCGCCCGAAAATAAGGAGTTTTATATTTTTTTAAGTGTTTTAATACATATACGCGGGTTGGGTATATATGAACCCACGTATACACGCGTTTAACTCAGGGCAATGTCGCGTACATGGAATAAAACACAGTTTTTTAGATTTTGGACCAGGTCTAGAAGGAGGGGTTGCCCTAGGCCATGAGTGCAGCATCACAAACCATAATAGTGAGATTTGGAGCTATAAAAGATGCCCCCTAATATATGAGGTCAG
>APFE031355435.1:19232-31288 GCA_000404065.3 Pinus taeda | reverse complement strand
TAACATTGAAAGGAACATAATGAAAAATCAAGCTAGTAGTCCCAGTTTTGGGATCCAAGGGAAAATCTCTATGTATATGTGTTTTATGTGTTATGCTCTCGCATTGTTTATTTTATGTGTTTTAGAATTCTTATGCAGGTAATTTCTGTACAGGGTTAAAACCTACAATGATGGATTCTTATGGATGGGAAATAAGATCCTTGTATAACCAATGTTGATATGGATAATCACCATACTTCCGTATTAAGGGCTGAACCCCACAAAAGAACTCATTGGAAAATATTAGGACTGCACCATAGCCGACAACATGAAGAAGAAGCTTTGTCTAACAAAAGGAAAGAGGGGATACAATATAAATTAAATCATTGACCAGGCAGTTCACTTTGCAGCACACATATTGAATGGGAAGATCATGAGAAAGTGTCAGGCTAATGAAGTCCCTTCAATGGTAGTGTGGAGCTATAAAAAGGGTCTCTTTTCACTTCTAATTACCTCACATTAATATGTCAATCTGGGAGCATTTTGTTATTTCAAAGAGTGTCTCAGTCTGAGGCTATCATTTGCCAGAGTAATGCTAGTAGCACAGTGTTTGAAAATACAAGAGTAAACTGATGCTTGTTTACAGCTAACTACTTGAAAAGATTAAACCACACATTTAGAAAACTAAGCAATTTATCAGTCAAGGGTTCGGTAGCAATAACCCATCCCTTTGGAAACTGATGGAAAAGGAAACCAGAGAACAGATCGTGGATCTGGGAGCCGGACAGTAGATGTCGATTCTCACTACAACTTGAGATCGTTTTTCACACCAAAATAACAAATGACAAGAAATGGAACGACAAATAAGAAATGGAACAACAATTAAGAAATAGAACAGCAGTAATGGAACAACAAACCTGAAATGGAAAAGAAGTTAAGAAATAGAACATCAACTAAGTCTAACAAGCAGTAACACCTTAGTCTATAAGATCGAATGTACTAATCATAATCTACAGGAATCAAACGACAATCCGTCACTCTTAAAGGCGGATTGAATAACACACCAAAATGGAACAACACTGATTACTGATGAATTATAGAACAATGCTTAAAGACCATATATACACACAACACACTTAAATAGTAATCTGATCCAGTTATCACCTCAGTTAGAAAAAGTACGACTGCATTTCAAAATAGAACAACATTGTTTATAGATCCAACAATCACAAAGAACATAACTCCCAAGATGAATTCTGTAATGTTAATAAACAAGTGCACATCACAAAGGCTCTGTAATGAAATAGCAACAATATTCTGTAAAGACTAGCAGTATTATATCAACACCTAAAGGAACAGTGATATGATGCAGAGTCAATACAATAGTTCTGTCTTTAGAAACCTTTATAAATTAAACGTAATAGAGCATGTGATGTAAAATTACAAAACACATCAGATTACCAAATAACATCGATAAGCAAACCACGCATAAACCAAACGTAATGGTACAAGAGCAAGTGTCCTCCAAGGCCGGGCCCTTAGCCTCCAAGGGTACACCGCTTGAAGTTATTCCAGACTCAAGGATGAAATAATAACCAAGTTTGTATTAATGCATAAAGTGAAATTACAATAGATCAGTTCGTAACGAGACTCGATGATCAAAGTTTTGATCTTAAAGGAAATTACATAAATATAACAACATCTCCCCTCAAGCTAATAGTGTTGCCCCTTTTATAAGGGTGAAGGAGGAGATATCTAAGTTCAGAAATAGATAAAACATTGATCCCTCAGGATCAAGAATCTAGATGGATTCACCGAACCATTAGTCCTCATTCATTTCTTTTCTTTCCTGCGCCGAGCTGATATCTCCACTTCCTTTCCAGGGCTGATTCACTTTGATTTGCTTTGCCTTGTTTTCATACAGTCTCCCGTCAAAGGGACAGCGTTTAACCCGTCCTTGTCTTTTCCTTTGGAACGGAAACTTCTCGTTTTTCCTTCTTCCTACATAAGGAAATGACAATTATCAGTGTTTTCGTCTTGCATATTAATCTCACATGTTTCATTAAAATTCTTTATCATTTTCCGAGTTCATGATGCAAAAAGGTTTGTAATTTCTAATGAAAATACGCTGAAATAATTATCAAAAACATACCTTCTTTAGTACTCCACAAGTAGTTTCATTAGATGCACAGTGTGTCAATGGGGTTCAATACAATTGGGCCGAATAACTTTGCAAAGAATTTATGGACGACTTCCAGGAGAAAGGAACCACATTCCATTATGCATGGTTGATATAGATAATTGCAATGCTGGCATGGAGAGAGTCAGAGGTGTAAAGACTATACAGAATTTGATGTAAGGACTGTACAGAATTTAACAACCATTGTAAAGACAATAAAGGATTTCTTGAAATCATCATGAACCTGTGATAAAATTACATAAAATTTTGAAGATCTAACTGACAGAATTGATGAGAGTACCTACCTATATTCCTGTGGTTGATGATGCCTCAAGCTGCTCTTGCTTTTGTTACCAAAAGACCGAAACCACCCAGCCAAACCGAGTACAACCTAGACACTCAGTCCAGTATGCTTCTCAATTGATGCAAATTGTTCCCCCGTGCCCAGAAACTTTAGAACAAGAAAGGCTCAATTGTTCCTAATGATAAAATCTGTGTAAAAATTTTCATCCTGTTTCTCCTCTGTCGTCTTCAACTTCGGGCTCTCCTTATGTACTGTTCCTTGGTGGTGGTCACTCTCTCCACCAACGAGCCCACTACTTCCTTTCTCAGCGACACCTATTGAATGTAACGTGAGCCTTATCTTTCTTTTAAAGATATATTGACATGTGTGTTTTTGTTTTGATTAAATATTTTATTTGTTTAATTAAAATGCCCTAATTTCATACATAGGAACTTTATTTTGGTTTAGTTTATCCTTTTAATAATTTATTAATATACTTTATTAAAATTTTGGGATAGATAATTATATAACCTTTTTTAAGAATTCACTTAATTTTTACATCTATTTCTTTTATAACCCTTTTACTTTATAATTTTTAACTTAATATCATTGGTAATTGCTCATTAATCATGATGCATTAAGTAATCTGTGTGCTGATGGGTGAATGCACTTTTTCTATATGAATTAGTGTCAGGATATTTAATATTTTTAGTTAATTTAGAATATTGTTACTAGTGTGGTGCATGCGATACATGCATATGTAGCTATCATATGCATGCATCATATGCGTGCTAATATTCTTGTGCTCTCTATATTAATGATGGGTCATTACATACACCCCTCCTTCAAAAAACTTCGTCCCAAAGTTAGATTTTTTATCGTATATTAATACTTATAATAGTGATTAATACATTCTTGTTTGGATTGTGTATTGAGGTTAAATTCTTACTTAATGTAAGGCCACTATAAAATTGGTGTTTTGAATACTTTTAGGTTTATAACTTTAATGATCATGTTTTACTTCATCAAGTTCCCCAGCTATTACAAAATCATCCTATCCTTCCTAATCTCTTCCGCCCCCATCCTATCCGTCCTCTACTAGAGTATGCCATGGCGTCAGTTATACTGACCTAACCATTCATCAACTCTAAGGATGACAGCGTCGGCTATACCGACCTGATTCCTAGTAGGCATCCGACAGTCATCATCACACGTCTAGGGGAGCATGATTCGCACAGTACTCCCATGACTCCAGGTTTCAGAGGATAAACGATGGGCAACACCTCCACCCCTCCTAGTAGAATCAGGGTTAATACCCTATCGTGGAATCTCTTTGACCCTTAATTGTTTTGAAGTTTCTGTCATCATGTGGTCATTTGGTAACGGATATTATCTGCAATCATAAACACTTGTCCATGCATTTATAAAATGTGCATTAACATATTCAAAAACAAATAGCTTATGTATAATTCATACATGTCAACTATAGTGTAACATACTTTGCCATATTATATTCATGTCATTCACTTTCATATTAAAATGTAATCATTCTTTGATTTCTATCTCATCAATCATATTGATATGCATAAACGAAACAAAATTATAATATCTTAATTCTCATCAGAAGCAAAATTACTCAAATATTTAAACTTTACTTTGATAACTATAATTTAGTAAGATCAATAACATATTCCATATTGGTATCCACGTACCAGTGGGATTAAATAGATAACATATCATAAAAAAATTTACGTTTATATGTGATCATTCCAAAATGGTTCTGAGTCTCTGATTTAAAGTAAAGTAAATATATACAAAACATGGTTTAAAGTTCTTCAAAATTGACACAAGTTGGGGTATTTTTGACATATGATTTATGTATCTTACCAAGTAGCCGATCCAAGACTATACTTGTCCCAGTAGACCTTAACTTGGTCTACCAGATGATTCCTAAGTTGTCAAACCCTACATTCCAGTATACGTAATGGTTCAACCGATATGATTCCTTCATCCAATACTTGCAGTTCCTTCCATTGAAGGTTATGAGATTGGTCAACTATGTAATGTCTTAATACAGATACATGAAATACATTATGAACTCTATGCAAGTGAGGTGGCAGTATAAGACGGTAGGTGACAGGTCCAACTCTTTCCATGAATTTAAATGGTCCAATAAATTGGGGTGATAACTTTGTCCTTTTTCCGAATCAAATAGTACTTTTATTCGGTTTGATGTGGATGAAAACATGATCCCTGCCTCATACATCTTATTAGTTCTGTGTTCATTAGCATAACTCTTTTGTCTATCCTGTGCTTCTTTTAATCGCTGTCTAATTTGTTTTACATGTTCCTCCATTTCTTGTATTAATTCTGGCCCTACTATCACTCGATCTTCTAACTTGTCCCAACTTAACGATGTTCGGCAAGGTCTGCCATATAATGCTTCAAATGGAAGCATTTCGATTGAACTGTGATAACTGTTATTGTATGCAAATTCAACTAAGGATAAATACTTTTCCTAGTGCGATTGCTGATCCATAACATACATCCTCAACATATCTTCAAGTACTTGATTTCCCCTTTCTGTTTGCCCATCAATTTCAGGATGATAAGTTGTACTCAAATTTAGTTGAGTTCCTAAGGCTAACTACATGCAAGTCCAGAATCTTGAAGTGAATTTTGAATCTTTATCTCATATAATCTTCTTAGGTACTCCATGAAATCTGATAATTTCATTTATGAATACTCGAGCTATGTCAACAACTTCGTAAGTATCTTTTACAGGAATGAAATGGGCACTTTTTGTTAATTTATCCACTACTACCAGAATGGCATTGTGTCTTTGAGAAGTAAGAGGTAGCCCAGTCATAAAATCATAGAAATGATCTCCCATTTTGTCATAGGAATGTCATGAGGTTTTAAGAGACCCGCTAGATGACAATGATCTGCTTTTACTTGTTGACATTCCAAACATCTTGCAACGAATTGAATGATATCACGTTTCATGCCTGACCAGAAGAAGATTTTATTGGTATTCATATACATTTTCTTTACTCCAAGATGTGCACAATATACTACTCTGTGGGATTCCTTAAGGATGGTGTCTCGAAGATCCCTATTATCAGGAATATAGATTCTTCCATGAAATCATAAGATTCCATCATCTTCTAGTTCATATCCTTCAAACTTAGATTATTTTGGCTTTTTACTATCAAGATTAGATCTTACCTTTAAATACCAGCTATCTTTTATGAGATGTTCTAGTACTCGTTGCCTTAAGGCTACTTTGATAGGCATGAGGAAGAATATCCGTGGTCTTCTGCTTAAAGCATTTGCTACTACATTTTCTTTTCATTTAATATATGATATTCCAAAGTCATATTCACTTAGAAATTCACTCAATCGTCTTTGTCTAGCATTCAAGTTTCTTTGGGTGAACAAATATTGTAGACTTTGATGGTCGCTTTTAAGTGTAAAACTTTTCCCCACTAGATAGTGTCTCCAAATTGTTAAAGCTAGAACTACAACTGCTAACCCTAAATCGTGAGTAGCGTAGAGTTCTTCATGAGGCTTTAACTTTCTTGAGGCATACACTATTACTCACCTATCCTGCATTAATACTGCACCTAACCCATGTTTGGATGCATCAATACATACTGTAAAATATTTGTCCATATCAGGGACTCTTAAGATTGGTGCACTGGTCAGTAGTTATTTTTAGTTTAAAGAATGCTTTATTACATTCCTCAGTCCATTCATACTTAACACCTTTACGCTGAAGGGTTGTAATCGGCTTTGCAATTTTGGAGAATCCTTCCACAAATCTTCACTAGTAACCAGCTAAACCCATAAAGCTTCGTACTTCATGTGCGTTTTTCGGTATTGGTCATTCCATGATTGCTTTTAACTTCTTAGGATCTACTGAGATCCCTTCACCTAATATGATATGACCTAAGTAATGAATTTTTTCCTGAAAGAACGAACACTTGGATAACTTTCCATATAACTGGTGTTTTCTGAGGCAAGATAATACTATTCGTAAATGGTGTTCATGCTCTTTCACATTCTTGGAATAGATGAGTATATCATCTAAAATGACTTGTACAAATTGATCAAGATATTTGCGGAAAACATTGTTCATAAGATTCATAAATACTGTTGGTGCATTTGTTAATCCAAATGGTACCACAATAAATTCATAATGTCCAAAGTGTGTTTGGAATGTAGTCTTAGAAATATTGCTTTCAGAAATCCTAAGCTGATGATAGCCTAATCGAAAATCAATTTTTGAAAAGACAACATCTCCTTTCATTTGATCAAAGAGATCATCAATTCGAGGCATAGGATATCGATTCTTTACTGTAGCTCGATTCAAGTCTCGATAATCTATGCATAATATTAAGGATCCATCTTTCTTCTTGACAAAAATTACAGGAGCAGACGAAGGTGATATACTGGGTTGAATATGTCCTATATCCAATAGTTCCTTCAATTGAATTTGTAATTCTTGAAGTTCTGGAGCTGTCATTCTATGAGGTGTTTTAGAGATTGGTTGAGTACCAGGTTTCAATTCTATTGTGAGATCTAACTCTCTTTTAGGGGGTAATCTTGGTAGTTCCTTTGGAAATACATCCGGAAATTTGGCTAGCACCGGATATTGTTGTAAGGATGGTCCTTTTTCTTTACTTACTTCTTGAATTACATATGCCTGACAACCTTTTCTTAAGAAACGCTTCATTTTCATTGTTGATATGTAGCATAAAGATACTTTTCTTTTGATACCTTGAATTTGGATCGCTTCTCCTTCATCATTTATACCTAAAATTCTTTTCCCATAATAGTCTACCCAAGCTTGATGAGCTTCTAGCCAATCCATATCTATGCCAAGATCATAAGTCACTAAGGTTGTGACATAAACTTTCAATTTAGTCAAATAGACCCCTAGGTCAATTTTGCATTGATCCACAGTTAAGTCTACGGATTGGAGTTCTCCTGAGGCCATTTCTACCTATCTGAAATCATTTTGTCTGTGAGCTGCCAACCCACATTTGTTTAATGCATATGACGAAATAAAACTATTTGTGGCACCAATATCAAATAATATTTTGAGTTTTATACCATTAATAATACTTGAAGATTCCACTACAGTAGATTGATGTGCTGTTTGATTGTTGTTGACTACTGCATGGATTCTATGATTGCCTTGAGCATTTGATATTGGTTCTTTTCTTGTCCCCTGCAATATACTTGATGAAGCTTCTAAACAATCACGTTGAAAATGTGGTCCTCCACATCCCCAACAATTAACCTGTGTTGGTCCTCTTGAATCAAGACGTGAATTACTAGATAAAGAGCTTCTTTCTCTCATGTTGCTTCCTCTCGAATTTCTTCCTCTATTAGTAGTTCCATGAGAATTCCATGGAGTTGTGGTTGATGATTCAATGGCTATAGTATTAACTGCCATGGGAGCTCTTTTTCCTACATTTCTTTGGGTAAGTCTATTACCGTAAGGTGGTCTTGAGTTACCTCCCATAAAGAAATTTCGGGGAGCCTTTCTTGAAAACCCTGATTGTAAAGGTTCTGCTGGCTTGACATCCTTTTTTATTCCTAGATGTTCTTCTGCATA
This sequence comes from Pinus taeda, assembly GCA_000404065.3. NCBI lineage: Eukaryota > Viridiplantae > Streptophyta > Pinopsida > Pinales > Pinaceae > Pinus > Pinus taeda. The sequence goes on along the minus strand of APFE031355435.1, from coordinate 23,221 downwards.
ACGGCCACATTCTACCACTTCAGATACTAATTATGGTTTCCACATCCTCACCAAGGTCCTGATGTGAGGATTTAACCCAAATATGAAGCATTCAACTTGACGTTCATCAGAATCTAAGTAGTGAATATATTTCACAAGCTCCATAAACCTTATCTCGTATTCCTCCACTGTTTTATTACCTTGAACTAATGTATGAAAAGCTCCGGCTTGTTGTTCTTGAAAATATGGAGGTAAATACTTCGTGCAGAATCTTTCCTCAAACAATTCCCAAGGGACATCATATGTTGTGAGGTGTAGCTGTTTTTCTAGATTTCCCCACAAAATTAAGGCACTTTCCTTTAATTGAAATACAATAATTTTTGTTTTTGCGGAAGAAGTGTATTCTCTTAATTTAAAACATATGTTCATTTCTTCTAACCATGCCTCAGCACGCTCTCCAACTTGTCCTCCTGAAGATAATGGGAGTTTAATTTTCTGAAGCTCCCTAGAAATATCTTCCTTTGATCTTTTATACTCAAAATTCTTTGGTTCCGCTAAATTGGTTGCTAAGGGTTGAGGTTCTTCTTTGGTCTTAGCCATTGTTGACCCTTTTAATGTTTCCAATAAGGCTTCTAATGAAGGCATTCTCACAATTAACTCTTGTGCTGGAGCGATTGGTGTTGATGCTGGTAATGAGGGAGATGATGATGATGGTGGTGGCGATGGAGATGGTGATGACGACGGGGTGGTATTAGTGACGATGACGCTGCCCAATCACGTCATCATCACTCATATGTCCTTATTGTTGTAATGTTTCCTGTATACATAATAAAATTTGTAAAAAAATTGAGGTATACATTCGTATTTAACATATAGTTTTTGCAATTTCACAATTATAAACAGGTATAGTTTTTTTGCTATTTTTACCTGCTAGGCAGGTCTTATATTTTTATGCACAATAATACGTATTCTAATGCATGGTTCTTTCAAAATAGACACTTCAATCTATATAATAAACTAAATTTACTTCAACTAATATTTAGTAATCAATTCAAAATTATGCTATGTCCTAATAATTATAATAATCTAATTTGAATATAATGCTTCTACATTACATTCAGATTTAGAATATATATATTTATTATTATTTTTTATTTATTTTATTATTATTATTTTTTACTGTATATATTTTCAATCCCTTTTGTTATCTTGCCATTGGCTACTGCATCATATATGTTCATCTCTATAATTGAAATTAAATTATGTGAGATTTTACTTATAAACCTTTCCCATATTAATAATTAGATGCATATTCTATTTGGTAGTTGAAAGTGTAAAATAGCATTATTATAATTATGTTCTTAATTTTACTTCTATGTTTTTTTTATATACAACCCATGGCTTCTGAAAACGCCGAACAAAATATATTTTAAATAAATTTAAATATTTACAATTATGTTTTAAAGGCTCAAGTTTGAATATATAGTTTATAATATATATCAGCTACATAATTTATTGCCATATGTCAACAGAGATTTATTCCACGAGCCATGGGTTAGATAGAAGAGGGCGATCTACGTGCCTCCCGACTTTCTTCCCATAGGTTGATACGATTTGGCCTTTACGTGTCATCCAATCCATGTGAATTTGATATATTTCTGAGATAGCTGTGATCCTGAAACCTAATTTGAAGGCAAGTTTGGAAAGCCGAATTTCTCAAAATTCATAGGAATATTTGGTGCATATATGTCATTCTTTCCTGAGCAGCACTTATGCTCTGTTCGAAAAATAATTTGCTATAATCAAGTTTTTTTGCAATTGCTTTAGATTACAAAATAACGTCACATATTTCTCATTGATGAAATTGTTATTTTGTTACTGTAAAGAAACTATTTTTATTCGTATTTAAATATATGTTAAATAAGTTGTGTGGTTTTGGACCAACATTTGTTGATGATGCTCAAATTTGTTAGATGCAGAATGCATTGATATATTATGTTTTCTAGGAACAGGGGTTGTTTCCTAAGAAATAAATTTAGGTTCGGACTCCATTCCATGACGTTATCAGCTGCATGGTTCAAGAGGACATCGCTTCACCCTGGACAGGATCATTCTTAACGGTGTAGAGTGTCATGATCGTGACAGCCTCACAACTGATAACGATAATGATATGAATGGATTCACTCATCCAACTAATTACATTTAACATCTTTCCCATTTATTTTATATAATACTGAAGTTTCCTTATTCTGATAATTGCATCTCGCTAATCCTTTCTAGACTGATGCATACTCTACCAATCTATTCTACTATTAGGCTGGTTTAAAGGTAACTGAGACAGAGCGCTCAAAATTCAATGACCATTTATAGATCATCTTAGACAAAGAAAATGAGCAGATTTGCAATATGGAGCTAATCTAGCTATAGCTTAAATTTATTCGGTGGATGTTTATGCAAAGTTACAGGAGTTAATTACTTCTAGGGCTTGTAAGGTCTCTAGGGTTCGAAACTGTGCTATGATACCAAATGTAAGGACTATATAGAATTTGATGTAAGGACTGTACAAAATTTAACAACCATTGTAAAGACAATAAAGGATTTCTTAAAATCATCATGAACCTATGATAAAATTACATAAAATTTTACAAATCTAACTGACAGAATTGATGAGAGTACCTACCTGTATTCCTACAATTGATGATGCCTCAAGTTGCTCCCGCTTCTGTTATCAAAACACTGAAACCACCCAGCCAAACCAAGTACAACGTAGATACTCAGTCCATTATGCTTCTCAATTGATGCAAACTGTTCCCTCGTGCCCAGAAACTTCAGAACAAGCAAGGGTCAATTGTTCCTAATGAAAACTCTATGTACAAATTTTCCTCATGTTTCCCCTCTCCCATCTTCAGCTTTGGCCTCTCCTTATGTACTGTTCCTTGTGGTGGTCGCTCTCTCCACCAATGAGCCCACCGCTTCCTTTCTCAGCGACACCTCTTGAATGTAATGTGAATCTTATCTTTCTTTTAAAGATATATTGACATGTGTGTTTTTGTTTTGAATAAATATTTTATTTGTTTAATTAAAATGTCCTAAGTTCATATATAGGAACTTTATTTTGGTTTAATTTATCCTTTTAATAATTTATTAAAATTCTGGAATAGATAATTATATAACATTTTTTAAGAATTCACTTAATTTTTACATCTATTTCTTCTATAACCCTTTTACTTTATACTTTTTAACTTAATATTGGTAATTGCTCATTAATCATGATGCATTAAGTAATATGTGTGCTGATGGGTGAATGTGACTTTTCTATTTGAAGGAGTATCAAGATATTTAATATTTTTAGTTAATTTAGAATATAGTTACTAGTGTGGTGCATGTGATACGTGCATATTTAGCTATCATATGCATGCATCGCATGCATGCTAATATTCTTGTGCTCTCTAAATTAATGATGGGTCATTAAATGAGGATTCGTAGTTTCCTTTGATAGCTTCAGTTGTTTGTGAAGTCGCGCGGTATGCCTCACTGTGTTATACCACCCAACTGTCGTGAGCAACGGAGAACATGATTTTTTTCGTATTTTATCATATGGATTTACATATTCTAGTGAACCAGCATCCTCACCTTTTGCCAAGCTTAGATGAGCAGTATAGCGTTGTTGCAAAGTTTAAGGATGATTTCCACAAAGTATATATACAGGTTCACAGGGACACAAAGAAGAAATGGCATCCACTGTCATACTTAGTAATAGAATATGATCTAGATTTTAGACCTCTGTGGCTTGTTTCTTCTGACTTAGTTATCGGAGAATCCACAGTAAGAACCATTTTTTGCCAACGTTTCAAATCCCAACCGGGATCCATCATCAGGACCAAATGAATGCTTGATAGAAGAAGAGCTCGTTATGAGAGATAAATAGTAAAGAGGAGGAAAATTAAGATGAAGGTCGGCTATCACATTTTCTATGAGAGGTTAGCCAATTTCATTTATTTATTTTAATT
>APFE031355423.1:111990-192075 GCA_000404065.3 Pinus taeda | reverse complement strand
TTTTCTTTTCCATTGGCTTTTTCTTTTGATTGCCTATCTAACACTACCCTTATTGCTTCCAAGGCCCCAGATTAAGCAGTTGGGAACCTTAGTTTCTCTACCTAACTATTGGTCTGCCAAAATTAAATAGTTTGGACAGACTTCTTTCTCTATTCTATAACAGAAAATTCAAACATGGCATGATCCAGATTAGACTGTTGGACCATCCATCAAAATTTAGTAAACATGAAGGTATGTACACACCTTGCCTTGTCTTGGAAATATGGGATCTTTGCATCAGCAAAGCAGAGCATATTTGGTATTTGAATTTGCCAATCATGAAATATGAAACCTATTGGTATAGGTATCCAACACAGCCTTTAGGGCATGCGAGATACCGCTTCCCACTTATCAATACCACCCACGTGCTTAATTCATACTTTTAATAAAGACGCTTAAGGAAAGGTTTAGCGCTTAAGCTCAGTATTAACACTTAACACTAATTGACTATGATTTATAAATAAAATGTATGAACAGAGAAAAATACCCGATTAGGGTCTAGAACGTCGATACATAGTCATAAGAGAATTTCATTCATCACACCTGTGTTTAACACTATGAAACTAAGAGAGTGATGAAACCATGAGAGGTATATCAGTAGGCAACATGCATGCAGGTGTGGGAGTGATACCTCAATTGTGCTTGTGGAGCAATTGCCTCACATAACCAGTCGAACGTTTGCAACAGTTGCCAGAGAGGGGCAACAGTTGCAAGAGAGGGGAAAACCTGTAGAACAGTTATCAGATTCTTGAGAGAGGCACACCTGTGGAGTGGTTGCGAGAGGTCAGTTCTGCAAAATAGGCAGAAGGGAGTTACAAAGTAGAGAGGGAAGCCAAAAATGGCACTAGCTCTGATACCATGTCAGACCAGGAGGTAACTCCTCAAATGTAATCGTATTATTCATTCAGGTTGTTCATTATTATATACAGGAGGGAGTGACTGTTCAGTTCATCTCCCGATGACTCTCCATTTTCTCTATTATTTATTTACACTAATTACAATTGTTCACCAAATCCCTATGATTAGGTGTCAACAAAATCTAATTCAAAATTATGAAGATGTTATTCTATGTTTGGTATAACCCATCGACAGTGAACCAATTGTTGGTTTACACTTACCAAACTTGTTGATTTACACGAACAAAAATCGCAGCAAGGACATTGCCAAATGTGCGAGACTAGTTCATTTTTTTGTTTTAGGGTGGGAGGGGTAGAGTTTGAGGGTAGAGCTTGAGTAATGTTTTATATAATATTATTTTACAAACTATTTTTGTTTCTGGTACGTAGTAATTAATATATAATGTTATTTTTCAAATTATTTATATTTATTATACCTAGTAATTAGTAATATAGTATATAGTATTAATGATAGAGTACACAAAATTCTATAGCTCAGTGTGATGTGTAACATTGTTCCGTCATCAAAATTGAATTGAAATTTTGCTCACGTCCACCAAAATAAAAATTATGAAAAAACTAAAACTGAAATAAAAAATAAATAACTATACAAAACATTTAAATAATGTAGGCTCATAAAAAATTACACAACCGAGTATGATGTGTAACATTGCTCGTCATCAAAATTGAATTGAAATTTTTCTCACCTCCACCAAAATAAAAATTATGAAAAAACTAAAACTAAAATAAAAAATAAATAACTATACAAAACATTTAAATAATATAGGCTCATAAAACAATTACAGGTGAAGAAATTGGATCCCTCTCAACTCATGTTAGATTGGTATTTAAGATGGATCTATGTTGATTTATTATTATCTTAACGCTTTATATTGCTATCATTCGGCATAGATGAAGTAATGCTATCATTCGACATAGATGAAGTAGTTCATAAATAAATTTTAATGTTATTATCTATTTCTATATATGTTATGTTTTACACATGGGTTTGCCTGCAACATTTATTTTAATATCAATTTATTTTTTCTAATTTTGGGATTGTGATTATTGTCCAACATACTCATCATTTTTTCATATGTATTTATTTATTTTAACAACTTTGATGAATTGAAAAGTTTAATATACTAATAAAAAATATTATTTCTTTTGCAATTCTTCAATTGTCCATGACTTTTACCTAGACTCACAAACTTTCATTGGACTAATTCTCTACTCACATACACACATTATTAATGTTTAATTAATAAATTTAAATTTTATTTAAAAATAATAATTTTGATTTCATAATGTGTTTATTTTATTTTATTTTTTATTTTTTAAATAATTCTAAATTCTATTGCTAAACATAGTGATACACTGAGGCTTTGGCCTTTGCGTGTCCGTGCCATGGTTTAAAGCATATAACAACAAAACAGGATTGTGACTACCCAAAACGAGAAACCAGTCCAGTTCAAAAAAGAAACTGCAAAAATGAACTTCCTACCCGCGTAACGGAAACCAACAATCAATCACAGTAGCTAGCATGATTTCCAGATATGCACAAAAAAGCCCTACTGATGTAATTCCAGAAACCTGAGACTCGATGATGCATGGCAAGTCGTGTGGCATGTTGTGCTAGCAAGTCAGGTGTTATGCGACGGTGACGGGTGTTCCTCAATGATGAAACACATGTATGGATCAATGTCGTCCTCTTCCTGCGACATCGCACTCATGTCGTCTTTCGCCTGAGGGTCAAGATTCTTCTCCTCCGCATTGTTCTTGTCTTGAGGATTGTCCTTCTTCTCCCTTGCGCAGTGTGGTCTTCCATCATCCCTGGCTGGCTCCTCACAGATTGGGCTTCCTTCTTCGCTGGCTGGCTCCTCGTGGAAGGTAATTGAGATGGTGTCTGTTATGACTGGTTGGTTCAGGGAGCAGCGATAAGTGAACTGGGCTGAGCGAAGGGGATGTTGTGAGCTGGAATGAATGTCAATGATTTGAGAGGTGAATTACGTTGGTTGGAAGTGGAGAGCTCGTGAGCGACCACTGCGAGTGTTTAGATAGTAGCCAGAGACCAAATGAGCCGAGGGGGATGAGGAGTCTGAGGCATGAGAAGGTGGAGAGTGAGGCAGTCTGCCTCTACTACTCCCTCTTTTGCTTCGCATTCTATGGTAGAGCCTAGGCATTTTGACACAGGAGCGAAGAGAATATCTGCTAGGAGGCGACTTAGAGAGTTGAGAAGGCGCAACAGGTTCAGAGGTCGGCTCAGAGGAAGGAATAGCAGCAAACGCATAATGGAGAATGAGGTTGCAGATAAAGCTCTGCAAATAATGATTACCAGGGCCTAATTCAATGCGGCATATAATACTGCAACACCTGCTCGTAGCAGTGCTTGAGCTTGGTTCCAATGCAGCCAGTGGACAATGAAATTGCAGAGGTGAAGGATTAGAGACAAAGGAGGTGGAGTTGAAATTAGCAGAGGGCGCCATTAAGCAGAGCCGAGGCGAGTAGACGTAACCAGGTTGATTAGAGTGTCGACTTAAATTCCATTTACTGCTGCTGTTAATTCGTTTTATGGATTTGTGTGCGGGATTACGGAGGGCCATGTGGCCAGGCCACTTGTCGTCCCATTCCCCCGCCAGCATACCAATTCCGACGTACACCCACATCCGGGATCCATTTCATAATGTTAAACTTTGGATAAATTTTAATTTTTTGAGTAGAGAGGTTCATTCCGCAGTCCAATATGAGAGAGATTTGTAATTTGGTCACTCTTAAAATAAAAATAACTTGTTTTCTAAATAGGAAAGCAACGTTAAAATAAAAAATAATCTATTTTTTAAATAGAAAAGCAATTATAGAATTTAGACTTCTGTGATCCATAGGATGTAAGAGAGAATAATTTCGGCAAAATCACATAAAAAATTCATCCGTCGACGCATTTCGAACCAACTAGTGTGGTTCATCATCAGGATAAGCTGTCCTAAAGTGTTTGTCCTGACGATGAACCACACTAGTTGGGTTCGAAACGCGTCGACAGAGATTTTTTATGTGATTTTGCCGAAATTTATTCTCTCTTACAATGACAAGCAATGCTAACTAATTCATGTGGATATCAACTTCATATATGTCTATGTATATAAAAGAATGTTAAAAGAAAATATTTTAAATTTGTATATAATAAAATATTCAACGTGGTTTATACATAAAATTATATTAATAACAAAAAAATGGATACACATATTATACAATATTTTAATGTCAATTATGTATATTATATATTGTTTTAATTTTTTTTTTATGTATATATATATAAAGCTATTGAAAAATAATAATTTTTTTTATGGTTAAAAAGTTGCAAATGGTCAGAGTATTTTACAATTCGGTCATTTTTTAGGTATATGTTTTTTTATCTAAATCCAACAAAGATTTGTTGTACTTACAAGTTTAAGTTGTACTCTATATAGCATTCAAAAATACAATTTAAACAATGAAAAAATACACATTGTATTTTGTGCTCTAAAAAAATTTGCACCTGGAAAAATTTGATCCTTTTGGGTTTATGTTAGATCCAAAATTACATAGATTTGGGTTAATTTTAGTTAAAAAAGCTAATAACAAATGAAAGAAAAACTAAATATGTAATATCATAAATATAATAATATCACATCACATAAAAAACAATATCAAGTCAAAAACTAATATAAATCAAGAAACAAACTATTATTATACTTTGCAAAAAACAAAACTAAAATTATATGTCAAATAAAATATTTAACACTCTCAAGGTTAAAATATACACTCTAAATCCACTTTAAAATCCTTAATCTTAAATTACATTCAAAATATTACATTATATTACATGTAATATTAATACTTAATCTAATCCTTTTTATATTTCAAATACTCTCCAACTTATGATGTAATCAAATATTTGTTAATAAACCATATATCTAAAAAAAAAAATCAAATATTAATTAATAAATCATATATCTTAAAAAATAATCTAAACTAAATTTTAATTATATCATTTTTCAAAATTTTAAATATCAAATTAAATATACAATTCAAATTCAAATGATTATGTAAGACAATGTACATTGTCTACAAAATTAATTCAAAAATATTAAAATAATCCAAATCTAATTCAAAATTATGATGATGTTATTTTATGTTTAGTATAAGCCACCGAAAGTGAACCAATGGTTAGTTTACACTTAACAAACTTGTTGGTCTACACGAACAAAATCGCAGCAAGGACATTGCCAAAAGTGCGAGACAAGTTAATTTTTTTTTACAGTGTGGGAGGGATATAGCTTGAGGGCAGAGGTTGAGTAATGTTTTATATAATATTATTTTACAAATTATTTATATTTCTAGTAAATAGTAATTAATATATAATATTATTTTTTCAAATTAATTTTATATTTAATTTGTATTTAATAATTAGTGATATAGTAATATGGGTGAATTAGTGATTAGAGTAACACAAAAGTTAATTCTTGCTATTAGTACACAATAATAGAGACATTTCACCAATCATATTTGAGAATATAAAATGGAAATAAATTTATTTAAAATATAATTTAATTTCAATAAATGTTAAATTTTGAATAGATTTTTAAATTTATTTAATCAAAGAAAAACTAATAACAAATCGAATGAAAACTAATAAAGTATAAAAAATAATAAATAAATAAATAATAAAGAAAAACTCTTCCTATATCATTTTTATTAAAACAAAATTCAAATAAATATACATAAAACAAAAACTCTTCATATTATCATTTCATTAAACCAAATTCAAAATAAATATAATTAAATGCAGAAACCTTTTCGAATTTTTAAAAGGAATTTAAAAATTTTGCTCTCAATCTTTTTATATCAAAATTCATTAAATTATATTTTTTAATTAAATAATTACAATACTAATAATATTTAATATGAAACATTACAAAATATAACCTATTCTTTTGCATTTTTTCACTAAAATTTTATTTGAATTTGATATAAGACTTGATTCGAGTGGAGTTTAAATGCCAAAGTATTTAAACTATACACTTTGAGCATTGAAAATTCAAATTATCAATTGTAGGGCAAGATATAATGTTAATCAAGCTATATTTAGCCTTGTCAATCCAAATCGAAATTTAGTCTTACTAAATATTTCCTTAGTCCTCTATAATTTAATGACTAGTTTTATTCAGGTATATATGATATAATGTGTGGATATGAAATTTTTTAAAATTAATCATGTTATTTTTCATGTGGATATGTAAATTTTCAAAGTTAATAGTGTTTTTTATTTTTATTTTTATTTCCAGCAGCTTGTATAATAAAATATTAGTGTTTATATTATTATAGTTTATGATTTGTATTTACATATATAGGGTTTTAAAATATATTATATTTATATTTTTTTTTTTTTTTTTTTTTTTTTTTTTTTTTTTTTTTTAATACGTGATTTTACATATTAATACAATCTTGCTACCACTTGTCATTGATATTCACACAGTATTTTTCTTCATCAGATCGTGTATGTCATTGCATTCAACTTCTTCATTGCTCTTATCAATGTATACCTAGGCTCCAATTGTATTCAATACTAAATTTTTATATATATATATATAAGTAATTAAAGTAAATTAATAATATCATAACCACCATAGATCCATTTTAAATATGGATCTAACATGAAACGAGAGGGATCCAATTTCTTCAAGTGCAAATTTTTTTATAAGCCGGCATTATTTAAATATTTCGTATAGTTATCTATTTTTTTTAATTTATATTTGAGCCGACATGAGCACCAACTAGTAATTGACCAACTCTCTTTCAATAATCATTGATGCCCTTGAACAAAGATATTTTGATGATTGATCTCTTTCTCACATGTTTTTTGCATGATTTCTACTACAACAGGTGTAATCTATTGAATGATTAGTTGGGCGCTACAGGCCCAACTACTGCCCCTTTTCACGGTCATATGGTAGGAAATATGGCCAGGGGCATGGGCCAAAGGCCACACACCTGTCGATACTCCACCCCTGGTCACATTATAAACCATGTGGCCGTAGGCTTGGGCCACACTCCAACGCTCTTCATCGAGCCCTCCACTAACGCTTCCGTTCCAATAGATAAGACTTGGAGCCAGGGCTTACCTACCCAACCCCTCCACCTTTGCACTGTGATCGTGTCGTATACGATATGAAGGGGGATGGGACCATGTGCCCCGCCCCCTCCTCCAATATCAAAACCATGTCATGTTAAATATATCTGCCAAGCATATAGTTAATAAGAAACATATGTGTTGCAACAGTAAGACACTTAGTTTGCACTAGAGGTTGCAGGGTTTTTTATAGGCCATTTTGTCATATCCTATCAATAGGCCTCCTAATGGGATCAATCAACATCCTATTCCCCCTTGTCATCATATTTCACAAAGCCCTAAGCATGTCTCTTGCATTCCTTAGAGTTTCTGCCTGAAATTGAATTATCTGAGCCAATTTTAGGACCAACGCTCCCTGGTCTCTTGTTGGACAACATTCACCTACAGGTTACTCCACTATGGCATGCATTTATCACCTACAAGTTGCTCCCCTTTGCACCTACGTTGTTTCTAGAAATTCAAGAAAAAGAGAGAAGTTCCAAAAGCTTCCTCTTCTAGAAACTTCTAGAATTTGTTCCAACCATTTACCTCAGATAAAACATTCGGATCCTATCCTATCCTAATTTTGAGGTTCCATCCCTTATCCTTTGATCCCATCATTCCATAAAAGTTGGATCTGAAACCTTAGACTGGTAAATGGATAAGAACTCCCAACTTACCCCACTCATCTATATATTTACAACCTTCCATATTAAAGAGGTTGGCTTTTGGAGAGTGATTCTACCCTTATGGTGTTGTTGTGAGAGGTTTCATTTCATGCATTTAGAGTGATTAGAGGTGCACATTGTGATAAGGAAAGGACAAATCATCCTGGAGGATCTCTTCTACAAGATCAACATCTATTTATGGTTGTAAGCTCCTTCCATTTATATTAATGCAAAAAATTATCTATTTTCCTATATGTGATGTTGTTATTTCATGTATTTCAATACCATGTTGATCTATTAAATAAAGTATTTAGTGATACTGCATAGATATCATAGTTTATTGGCTTGTGTTTAATTACCTCTTTGATAGACCTTTTCTTCTTTATCCAACCAAGAACATACCTAAGAAGTCACTTCATTCAGTCTCTTTTTCAATTTTTGTGTTAGAATCGTCTATCCCTGGACCAATGCTCCCCCAGTGCCTTTGACAGAGTGTTGCACCACACCTGGGCCCACTCTGTACCAGTGTTGCAAAGCACTGATACCTCTTTTGCACCAGCGTTGGCCCATGTTTTTGCCCAAAACTTGCCCTTGTTTTTGGGTGTCTCTTTGATTAGCCTACTTCCAGCTGAACTTCCCTGAGTCTTGAGTGTCTTGTGGTCTCTCTAAAGCCTCCATTTGGTTTGCATTTGTGTTTAATTGCCTTTGGTAAGAATTAATTTGAATTTTTCTTTGTTCTTATCATTTGGTCGCTTGCAAACTGATTTTGTTTGGTCATTGATAGCTTGGATGAATTGTTGTTCTAGTCCTCATTTTGAAAAGTGCATTTGAATCCATGATTAAACTTTTTCATATTAGTTTTTATTCATTTCGAAAATTAAGTGTGTTGAAAATACTTTTTTTTGCATTTGCATCTAGGGTTTTGTGTGTGAAATTGGAATTCCCTAGTGCGAAATTGCGTGTTTTTGCTTTCATTTTTGAAAAAAAATTCCCCCTCAATTGCCAAGGGGGGGGGGGTTGAATTGTGTATGAGTGTTTACTGCCTTTGAGTGTCATCTCTTTTGATTTTTGAAATTTTCACCCAACTTCAGTTTGAGTCCTCTATTCATGAAATCTCAGATTGCATTTGATTTCATTGGAATCCTCTTGTGTATGTTTTGAAGAATTCTCTTGCATAGATCAAATTTGCACAGTCAAAATTCTCATTTTCATAGTAGGAAAGGAAATTGTGGATATATTACATTTGCATATTTTTCAAGGGAATTATGCATAGATTACATTGCATGGTTTGGCATCTTTTAATGCTTTGAATTGAATTGGAATAGTGAAATTGAAAGATCTAGTTAGGAAGTTGTAGGCCATCTTGCCACTACAGTACACTGAAAATAGTACTTGGGGAGATTACTTGCGTGTAAAATAGGTTAGTCAGGTAGTACGGCTAAGGGTACGGTTGATCCTCCTTAGTTAGTGCCCTAAAAGATTGGGCCGAGTACTGTTGTTAGATCCTTATGTATATTGTGATTTGTAGCACCTGACACTCCTTTGTGACCATAGTTCCCTCGACTCTCTGAAGATCACCCATTATTTTATTTGCAAAATCAGATCCACCAGTTGGGGTTCTACCACCGTAGTATAATTCAGATCTGGTAGTTAGGGTTCTGTGCCATTATCACAATCAAATCCACCAGTTGGGGTTCTACTGCCATAGTATCATTTATATCTAGCAGTTGGGGTTCTATCACCGCCACACCAATAAGATCCTCCAGTTGGGGTTCTGCTACCGCAGTCCAATTCACATTCAGTCATTGGGGTTTTGTAGGAAAATCTGACCCTCTGCGTAGTAAGGCTTATGGCTACCATAGTCTAGGCCCGATTTTCACAGGACGTTAAGCAGGATCAATTTTTTTGGAAATTGGCCATGGCAATATTGCTCAACAAGGAGTAAAACTCTGTTTCCTGGGACGCTTACAAGAGACTTAACCCATAATATTCAAGACGACAAGCTGATCACAATGGTACCATTCACTTGCCTACTTCAATTTTTTTGGCGGTCCCAAATTTTTTCAAAATGACATCAAGTGACTGAGATTTGTGTATGCTAGAAACTAGAGCACAAGTCATGGCCAACGAGAAGATCGAGTGCCTTGAAAAAAATTGGATTCTTTCTGGGAAGAGATGCGGAAAATTTCACAATTCAATACGAGCACATCGGGGTTTCATTTGGAGGTACATAGTATTGATGAACACCTTGAAGGAGAATCTAGCCATCATATTCACTTCCATGGAAATCACCAACATTCCCACCCTCGACCACCCAAGCTGGACATGTATAAATTTGATGGCTCTAATATGGCAGTATAGGTAGCACAAATGGAACAATATTTCATTCTGAATGATATTTGCGATGATCCAACTAAACTATATGTGGGAGCCCTTTACTTGGATCAAGAGAGATGGAAATGGTGGTAGTGGAATCATAAATGCTATCCTAGGAACATACCTTGGCAGGTGTTCTCAAAATCCCTTTGTGATCACTTTGACAGAGAATCTGATTTTTTGGGTTGTCTTACTAAGCTCCGATAGACATGCACATTAAAAGAATACATTGTAGCCTTTGAGAAATTGGCCATTCGAACAAAAGGTCAAGGAGATGAATTCTACTTGGAATGTGTAAGTGGTCTCAAAGAAGCCATCCAAGCACATGTCCATATCCACCACCCACCTACATGGATAGACGCTTGCACAAAGGCTGTTGAAGTGGAACATGCCTTAGCTGATGTTACAGATCCATTTGGGCACATCACTCCCATCATCTAGATCAGTGTTTTAGGGCTCATCAAACCCTAATTTCAATTACTACATGCCCTAAACAAGTCACCCTTTTGAATGCCTCCTTCCCAGATAGTTTCAAGACTTGAAGACATCCTGAAATGACCTCTAAAGGGACCAGCGCTGGTAAGCCCATGTAAGGGTGTACTGTAGAGCAGTTGAGTCCATGCCAGGGTGCTCTGCAGAGCACTTAGGCCCTCTTTCACCCGTGTTGGGCGAGATTGAGTGAAATTCACATAGGGTTTGGGTAATATTCTTATCTTTTGGAGTAATCTAGAAGTTTCCCTCACTTATCAACTCCTATGAGATCAAAAATGTATGAGGAATGAGTTAAGATACATCCTATCCTCTCATCCCTTCCTCCATGGAGCTAATTATGAGTATGGAAGGCCATTCAATACTCCCATTTATGACATAACCTACTTCATCCTCCTATAAATTAAAAACTCATCTAAGTGATCAGGGGCTGGACTATGTTGAATTGTAAGGAGATAATTTTGCTATGAGAATTGGCTTTGAGACAAGTATTGTTATTCTACAAGTTTGTCATACTTTTGATGTGATGTGGATGGGATCCAAGCTGGAGGAGTGACTTCGAATCTGACATGATGGTTGTAATTCCTTCTTCTATTCAATAAAGTAGTTGAACCTTTTTCCCATGTGTTTGTATTGTTATATGATGCTTATATGTGTGAATGTATCTAATTCCATTTACTTGTATTCAATAGATCTTTTGCTTTGATTGGTTCTTTGTCTTTTGTTTGTGTTTACAGGTACTTCTCAAGTGTGTTAAGTATGGGAAGGAGCGACATGATCGATACAAAGGAGACAAGAGGAAAGAAAAACTACAAGTAGGTCTTATCATCTTCTTTGTCTTATCTATTGCTTATAGGAAAAGGCTAAAGTGCTTTAAACTGTTGTTCTAGATATGACTACTTATCCAGGGAATTACTATTTATCCGTAGATACCAAATTATCCAAAACAAATTGGCAAACATATTGGGGAGAGATCATCCTTCCTAGTAGCATATCCACCTCCTAGGACACTCTTGCAGACCCTTCTTGTGTTCATTGATTGTATTTCAACTCTTTTGCATTGAATTTTGGTCAAAACTATGTCAAATTGCCTTTTGAAATGGCTCATTGTCACTAGCGCAGGCTTGTGAGGGACACAGTAAGTTGCAGAGCACCCTTGGCTTAGGGACAGTGCTCTAGAAAGCACTGTCTCCCATTCAGGGCTGTGTTGATCCTCCTAGGGTCAGTTTCCCACCTTTGGATTGAGTTTTTGCCAACTTTCCTGTGTTTGTTTGCTCGCTGATTGATCAATGAATGTCCTATCTTGGAAAACAAGTTTCTATCTCCTTTCCTAGCCCTATTTTGACTTGGTTGATTAATGTTTCTTAAATGTCTTCTATGTCATTATCGATCCATAATTAAAGTTAGATTATAGTCGATTAATATTTGTTCGAAAGAAAGTGCCATAAGAGTCTTATTTTCCTTCGAAACAGAACTGTCGCAAAGTCTTTGTTCTTGTTAAAGATTGATTGATTATATGTGCATTAGTTTCCTTTTTGTTCACATTCACACTAAGGAAATAGAAAATAAATACATGCATTTTGCATTGAAAATTTTTGTGTATGCTCATAGGAATAGTTTAGGGAAATTTCATTAGATTGTGCTCTTTGCTCTTTGATCGAAAGAAATCTGATTGCTCTATCCCTAGTAGCTAAGATTTTCATTGTTAAATTGAATGGAAAGAATGCTTATCATAATAGTTGCATTCCTAGGAATTTCATAAAACATCTCATGGTGAACTTGAAAGGCAAATTCCTAAGCAAGATCAACTAAAAATTAACATCAATTTACCTAATGGAGCATTTTCATTAACGAAAAACATTTAGTGGTTCTAGGCTAGAGACATGTTCCGGCATCGTAAAACAATGCAGCTATCACTAACTTGTCTACAATACATACCGAGTGTGATACCTCATTCCACGTAGGTTAGTATATTGTAGCTCGTCCACGTACCTTCGAGTATATAGGGCGGTGTTACAGTACACAAAGTATATGGGAATGCTCTCACTGTGTGGTTTTGCATTAGACAATGATTATACAGATTAGGCCTCCACGTACTTTCAGGTATATATGGGAGGACAACACTAGGTTTCTATCCATCCTTAGGTAACCGAGTCAGCCGCCTTGTACACTGTGATACACCGAACACAACATTCGGGGAGATTGCCTACCCGTATTTCTTGGTTCGCGAGGAGGTATTCTGCAGTTCACAGTTGCTTGGTAAACCTTTTACGTAGATTATCCATCTTTTGTTTTGTTATGTTACTTTGACTAAAATAAAATTAATTGATTGCAGATAACATCCTCCACGCTCACTCCTTAGTTGATCTTAGGTTGAAACATATGGTTACAAATCCGAAGTCCACCAATCAATGAATTCCTTTTGATGGGAATCCTAGTCCTTTTCCTCCTTTCAGAAATATTTGTGCTCCTTATATGGCTACATTGTCCCTTCTGGGATTTACCATTGGCTTGCCGGTCTGGTTTTTTTCAACCTCCTTTGTTCAAAATGTCGTGATTTCTCTGTAATCGAGTACTCCTCCAACAAGACAAAATCAACCTCTAGTTGATCCTAAATTTGATCCTTTGCCTTCTTCCTCGGTTGTTTCTTCCTCCCCTTCTTCCACTTCGCCTGGTGAAAGTATTGGTCCTAGTAACCAAGTGGCTAAGAAGAAGAAGAAGAAGAAAATTTAGCAGGGGGAAACCAAGCAGCCAATGCTTTGAATGCAACTTCTAATGAGAAACCGTCCGATAAGCCTCGCAAAGTTTGATATCCATGCAAACTTTGCATGGTAGACCATCTTTTTCGAAGTTGTCCTAATATTCCTCAAATCTTAGAAGAATGGTCTTCTCGTTCACATCATCTTGTGTCATCAACTTCTGGAGATCATGCTAGTGACCCACCATCAAATAGAGGTAGTAGAGTTCATGGAAAGAAGGGTAAAGTTAAGTTTCCCTATAGGTCATGTGAAGGGAATCACCCTATTCACCTTTTTCCCTATCTGGATGAAGCCAAAAAAGTGTTGAATAACCGTCCTGCTTCATCGCAATGACTTCCATCTGGTTACAGGACACTCTCCCTTAATCCTTCACTAATTGATGAATTGACTGACCAAAAGCAACCGTCGGTCAAACCCACTCTCTCTGAAAGTGAATCCTATGAGTCTATACCTAACCCAAATCAACAGGTTGAGGAAACAGTTGACTCGATTTCACCTTCAGTTAATCGTACCTTTCTCGTAAAGAGTGAGTATGATACTACTCAGGTTCTTTTCGTTTCTTCAGATTCCAATTATCTTGGGGGAAATCCTCCTATTCCATCAAGACAAGAGGAAAATACTCCTGCTCTCATAACTCAAGGGGTTAATTCTCCCATTTCTACAGTACCCCCTCCAAGTAGTTTGGTCACTTCCTTTGATTGGAATAGACTGGTAGGATTCCATCTTCCTTCTTATGTTCCTTTCCAGATCATAGTACAGGTTTGTAATATGATTGTATCGAGAACTATTATAGATGAAGGTGCATCTGTGAGTATCCTTTCTTCAACTGCTTGGCAAGCTCTCGGTTCGCTGCCACTTGTGCCTGTTACCCAAAGTCTGTTGGCTTTTAACAGAGGAACCAGTCAACCATTAGGGATCCTTCCTCAGTTGCCCATTACTTTGGGAGGAAAAATCATTTATCTGAATGTGATGGTAGTCCCAAGCCCTTTAGATTACAATTTACTTCTTGGGCACGACTATGTTTATGACATGGGAGCTATTGTTTCAACACTCTTTCGAGTGATGTGTTTCCCGCATGAAGGAAAAATTTTCACCATTGACCAAATTTCATTTCCTGGTCCAAATATGGCTTCTCGTCAACCATCTTCCCTAAATGGTCCTTTTGTACCAATGGTATCGTCCCTGCCATGGGTTAATTATGTGGCAACCCATTCCATGCCTACATCAACTGACGATCAATTCAATGATGTTGCACTTTATGTACTGGGGGCATTGCAACCATCTCTCTCTAATGGATTCCTTGCTACGGATCCCTTCCAGAGCATTATTCTCCCATCTGATGAGAACCTCTTGGAAGTCATAACCTCTTATGAGTCGTGATCAAAGGTCATGAGCATAGTTCCTTGTCTTGTGTCAACCTCGTTAAAAAATTAAACAAAAGTCATGAGGATAGTTCCTTGTCTTGTGTCAACCTAGTTAAAAAATGAAACCAAGGATATGAGGATAGTTCTTGGTCTTGTGTCAATCTCGTTAAAAAATGAAACAAGGAGTACGAGGACAGTTCCTGGTCTTGTGTCAACCTCGTTAAAAAATGAAACATAGGGTATGAGCATAGTTCCTTGTCTTGTGTCAAGCTCGTTAAAAAAATGAAATAAGGAATCTGAGTAGAGTTCCTTGTCTTGTGTCAAGCTCATAAAAAAATGAAACAAGGTCCCCTGGAGCAAAGTTCCAATTTGAGTCCTTGATTAGATATCGTAAAATCCCAGTCGAGTCTTTCACTTGGTCTCATAAATGAACCTTCATTCCATCCACCTGATAGCCACGAGTAGTCTACTTAGGTGAATGTAATGAAACTTGGGGGGCATGCACCTAGTGGTAAAATTAAGTTTCCCTATAGGTTATGTGAAGGGAATCACCCCATTCACCTTTGTCCCTATCTGGACGAAGCCAAAAATGTGTTGGATAATTGTCCTGCTTCACCATAGTGACTTCCATCTAGTTACAGGAGACTCTCCCTTTCATCATGCTAGGGGCATGTAAACTAATCTGAAGCATAGTTCTTCTTTTGAAGCTTGTGTAAAAATGAAACCGAATTCATGCATAGTTCTTGGTTTTAAGATTGTGTAAAAATGAAACTGAATCCAAGCATAGTTTTTCGTTTCAAGCTTGTGTAAACATGAAACTGAACCCAAGCATAGTTCCCTATGGTTCAATCTTGTGTAAAAAAGAACCCACTTCCACTTTTAACCCTCATGATTTCCATTCTATTAGCCTCTTCCGTTAGATGGGCCTTGGTTGTTTTACCCTTTTTGAGGAACAGTTGCAATGATTGGTCTTATTAGCTAGCCTCTTCACATAAATCAACATGTTTTGAGAATTTCCAACATCATCGGAACTAGTTGCTATCCTAGACACCACTCATTCCTCAAAGTCAAGTCCTCTTTAAGCTCTTTTCAGACTCTCAAAATATGAAAAGATTGCCGAGTGCTTGTCATTTTTAGCTCGTTAACAGATTGGAAAAGACATCTACTCAGTATAAGTTTAACCCTTTTTCGGGCTGAGATAAATTACCTATGAAAAGGAATATGTTGACTGAACATGGTCAATAGGTTCTCTCTCGTATTCTTTTATGCTTTTTTGGGCTTGAGAGACAAATCTACGAAAAAGAACTTATGGAGTTTTCTTTTTGTCCCTTTTCAAACTATCTAAACATGAAAAGGACTGAGTTATCTTTGTTGTTAAACTCATTAAAACATCAAATAGCAACAAACTTGTCCATCTAGACAAGATCGAGTTTCACCTTCGCTAGACTCATTAAAACATCACATAGCGATGGATTCACCCAAAGGGTGGAATTATACAACAAGAATATGTTATCCTTCTCAAGCTTGATAAAAAATAAAGAGGTACTAGTCGGCAATGATTGGGGAAAATGGAAAAAGGGGAAAACCACTCTATGGTAGCAGGTCACTCTTGAACATGACACTTTCACTCCATCACCGTGACTATTTGGGTTGGGTTATCAACTTGATGGTTATCATACCGTTGGTCTATCATACTGACCATCACTTTGTTTTGGGTCAATGCTACCAATTCATTTTAGTTTCGCCGACATGTTCAAGTGAAGTCATCCAGTCAAAATTCATCCTTTGCAATACCATAAACCTTCATTTTCATGAATGCCATTCTTGAACCTTGTGTTGTCAGTTAAATTCCATCTACAAAATCATTACACTCATTTCATGTCGTTTATGTGGGATACATCAAGGCCCTCATGCAATGAGTCGCTTCTTGTTGACATCAACACATTATCCAAGAATTTGATTTAGAAACACCCTCCCAGTACCTTGAGGCTTGCATACATCAATGGTAGGTTTCTCGCTTCCGGAGATAGGTTGACATCAATGACCTTCGATCGAAAGAATTTGTATGGTGTTTGACATCAAATCATCCATTCACACCATGCAGAATGTACTGCAGTACCTTGAGGATAATTATCATTATCGGTGATTTCTCTCACGTCTGTTAACAACTTACATCATTGGCTAGTAATCAGATGGTGCCTTCCCATGTTCGACTTCAGATCACATATTCACATGGTCAGACTTGTACATGAGCAAACAATTGAATCAGATAGAAGACCTTGGATCTAGTTTCATCCATCCGGGTTGTGATTTTTGGAGTACTAAATCATATGTATAATGGCTTTACATTGATAGTCATTCTGATCATGGGTGTATATCTGTAGACGAATGTTTATGTACATGTAATGAAAATTTATATGTTGAGCATGGGTATGCCTTCCCTCAATAATTCATGTAAAAATAAAAATATCATGATATATGTATTGTAATTGATGCAGGTCACCTTCCACTTCGAAACCTCCTCATCACATCGTAAAGCATTTCATTTGACATTTGCATTTTTTGACTTCATGGTTTAGTGGGTAGATATTACAGATCCATTTGAGCACATCACTCCCATCATCGAGATCAGTGTTTTAGGGCTCATAAAACCCTAATTTCAGTTGCCACATGCCCTAAACAAGTCACCCTTTTGAATGCCTCCTTTCCAGATAGTTTCATGACTTGAAGGCATCCTGAAATGACCTATAGAGGGACCAGCATAGGTAGGCCCATGTAATGGTGTGCTGCAGAGTAGTTGAGTCCATGCCAGGGTGCTTTGCAGAGCACTTAGGCCCTCTTTAACCTGAGCTGGGTGAGATTGAGCAAAATTCACATAGGGTTTGGGGAATATTCTTATCTTTTGCAGTCATCTAAAAGTTTCCCTCACTTATCAACTCTTATGAGCTCGAAAATGGATGAGGAATGAGTTAAGATGCATCCTATCCTCTCATCCCTTCCTCCATGGAACTAGTTCTAAGTATGGAAGGCCATTCAATACCCCCATTTATGACATAACCTCCTTCATCCTCCGATAAATTGAACACTCACTAAGTGATCGCGGGCTGGACTATGTTGAATTGTAAGGAGATAATGTTGCTGTGAGAATTGCCTTTGAGACAAGTATTGTTATGCTACAAGTTTGTCATGCTTTTGATGTGATGTGGATGGGATCCAAGTTGGAGGAGTGACTTCGAATCAGACATGATGGTTGTAATTCCTTCTTCTATTCAATAAAGTATTTGAACCTTTTTCCCAAATGTTTGTATTGTTATATGATGCTCATATGTGTGAATGTATCTAATTCCATTTACTTGTATTAATATATATTTTTCTCTGATTAGTTCTTTGTCTTCTGTTTGTGTTTACAGGCACTTCTCAAGCGTGTTAAGTACAGGAAGGAGCGATAGGATCGATACAAAGGAGACGAGGAAAACGAAACTACAAGTAGGTCTTCTCATCTTCTTTGTCTTATCTATTGCTTATAGGAAAAGGCTAAAGTGCTTTAAACTGTTGTTCTAGATATGGCTACTTATCTAGGGAATTTGTATTTATCCGTAGATACCAAATTCTCCAAAACAGCTGCCCAGTCTACTCGTCCAAATGTCATAGCCAAGGGACACCCCACCTAGGCTCAAAGCCCTACCCAAATTCTTAAGGTTCAAAAGGTGTCCCTAGCAGAAATGGCTGAAAGAAGAAAACATGGATTGTGCTACTACTGTGATGACAAATATTCCCCGGGGCATAAATGCAAGGAACCAAAATTCTTTCAAATTGATGTTACTGATCACAACCCATCAGAGGAAGCCACACCCCCTGGGGGACTAGAGGACGAAGTTGAGGAAACCCAATAGGAAAATGAACTCACAGCGATGCCAGAGGAACCAGTTATCTTGGTACATGCTTTGGCAGGTATTTCTTCGCCCTAAACTCTCAAAATCAGAGGTTTTATTAAACATCGCCCTATAGTAGTATTGATTGATAGTGGCAACAGTCATAACTTTATCCATCAGTGAGTCGCTGAAGATGTTCATTGTTTTGTAAGGGTAGACTTTAATTTCCAGGTCCTTATTGCTGTTGGGGGGACAATGAAATGTGAAGGCCGTTGCGAAAATATTAAACCTCAGATGGGAGACTACTACCTAGAGACCCACAAGTTTGCAATTAACATGGGTGGTTGTGGCATTGTCTTGGGTGTTGAATGGCTTCACAAAATAGGCCTAATCACAATGGATTTCCAAGGAGTTATATATGAGCTTTAAGAAGAATGACCACATGCATACACTTCGTGGACTCCAGGTAGGTTCTCCTTCTATCATTAGCTCGTGTCGAATGGAAAAGTCGTTGAAAAAGGGCCATCATGGAGTTATCACCCAATTTAATGCCATCCAGGCCATAGAAACCACTACTCTTCATATTCATTATGAGATGCAATGGGTCTTAAACTGTCACCAACATGTATTTGACAAACCCAAAGAGATTCCACCCTCTAGAGGGGAACATGATCATAACATCACTTTGGTCCCAGGGGCACAACCGCCGAATGTGCGCCCATATTGGTATCCTTTAGCCCAAAAGAATGAAATTGAAAAAATCATCAAGGAACTCCTTGAAGCCGGTGTTATTCGTCCTAACATAAGTCCTTATTCATCACCAGTGGTCATGGTGCTCAAGAAAGATGGGGAATGACGCATGTGTCCATACCTTCGGGCCCTCAACAAGCTCACTGTCAAAGACAAATTCCATATCCCGGTTTTTGATGATCTGCTTGATGAACTGCATGGTGCTCAATTCTTTACTAAGATAGATCTTCGCTCTGGCTATCACCAAATACGCATGAAAGAATTAAACATTCCAAGACTGCTTTTTGAAATCATGAAGGCCATTATGAATTCTTGGTCATTCCATTTGGTCTCTGTAATGCCCCATCCACTTTTCAAAACCTCATGAATCACCTGCTAAAACCATATCTCTAAAAATTTGTCCTTGTTTTCTTTGATGACATTCTCATCTACAACCTAACCTGGGAAAAACATCTTTAGCATGTAGACCTAATCTTGCAACTACTTTGGAATCACAAATTATTTATCAAATTGTCCAAGTGCTATTTTGGTGTGGAAGAAGTTGAGTATTTGGGACACATTGTGGGTCATGAAGGTTTCAGGATTGATCCCAAAAAGATACAAGCAATTCAAGATTGGCCCCATCCAAAAACCTTGAAGAGTTTGAGGGGATTCTTGGGTCTCACTAGCTACTATCGAAAATTTGTTCGCAATTATGGTCGCATTGCTAGACCCCTCACTAACCTTCTCAAGAAAAATTCATTCCTTTGGACTGATGCAGCACAACATGCATTTATGGCTCTCAAACATGCCATGTATTCCACTCTAGTATTGGCACTACCCGACTTCACAAAATATTTTGTGATTGAATGTGATGCTTCAAGTACTAGTATTGGTGTTGTCTTAATGCAAGAAGGTCGACCCTTGGCTTTCACCAGCCAACAACTTAGTGGGAAACATCTGGGACAATCTACCTATGATAAAGTGATGATGACCATCTTACATGTAGTAGATACCTGGTGACCATACTTATTGGGGCGAGGTTTCCAAATACGCACAGACCATCAAAGCCTCAAATACTTTTTGGAGCAATGTCTATCCTTCCCACGGAAAAATAAGTGGTTAGCCAAAATGTTGGGATATGATTATGAGATAATTTACAAGAAATGGTGTGACAATGTAGTAGTAGATGCTTTATCATGCCAATTTGAGGATGAAAGCACCTTTCTATCCATCTCTCTTCCCATACTAGATTGGATTGAAGAAGCCCACAAGGAATGGGTTTCAAACCCCTCTCTCTTCCAACTCATTAATAACTTGAGATTAGATCTTAATTCCTCAGTTGGCTACTCATGGAAGGAGGAGATTCTTCGCTATAAGGATCGAGTAGTTATATCGCTGACATCCACCCTCAAAACGTGCATTTTGGTAGAGTTGCACTCATCTCTTGCTGCAGGCCATGAAGGCTTTCAAAAGACTTATGCTCGCACTCGTCGTTCTTTCTTTTGGACGGGCATGAAAACTGACATTCATACTTTTGTAGTTGAACGTGATGTGTGTCAATGCCATAAAGGAGAAACAGTCAAGTTACAAGAACCTTATAACCGTTTCCAATCAGTGCCTCTGTTTGGACGAATGTTTCTATGGATTTCATTACTGGTCTACCATAGTCAGTCAACAAATCAATCATCATGGTGGTTGTGGAAAAAATTTCTAAGTATGCTCATTTTTGCGCTCTACCCCACCCATTTACCCCCACTTTGGTGGCTCAAGATTTCATGGACCAGATATTCAAACTGCATGGCATGCCCACTTCCATTGTGTCTAATCGTGACCCAACTTTCACTAGTAACTTTTGGCAAGAACTTTCAAGCTACAAGGCACCCAACTCCAACTAAGTACTTCCTGTCATCACCAAACTGATGATCAAACCAAAGCAGTCAACAAATTTTTGGAGACATACCTAAGCTGCTTCACTTCAGAAAATAAACATCAATGGGTACAGTGGCTACCTTTAGCTGAATGGTGGTATAATACTAACTATCATGAATCCACCAAGATGACTCCATATGAATCAGTGTATGGCCAACTCCCACCTTCACCTATTTCTTATATCCCTTGATGCTCTAAGGTGCAAGCACTTGATCAACTCATATAGAACCGTGCAACCATGCTAGCTCATCTCAAAGATAATCTCCATCAAGCTCAAAATTGAATGAAGCAATAGGCAGACCAACATCGTTAGAGTGCACACCTCAAGAGGGGGATCAGGTATTATTGCAACTAAAACCATATAAGAAAACATCGCTCAAAGAAAATGGTTGCCAGAAATTAGCTCCAAAATTCTATGAACCTTATCAAATACTTTAGCACATTGGAGCAGTAGCCTACAAGCTGGCCTTGCCACCAACTTCAAAAATTCATCTAGTCTTCCATGTATTGGGCCTCAAGAAAGTGGTGGGGAACAATTGCAGAATTCAAACCAGTCTACTTGAATTGGATGAAGAAGTTTCACTCTAGTTCCAACCTAAACAGGTCCTCAATACTCGAGAACAACATTTGCGCGGCCACACAATCAAGGAATTCCTCGTCAAGTGGAAATACACCTCTCCAGAAGATGCGACTTGGGAACTAGCCACTATTCTTCAACATTTTCCACAACTTCAGCCTTGAGGACAAGGCTACTTTTGATGGGGGAGGGCATGTTAGGGTCCAACCGTAACCCTTTTATTTATGTAATAAACCCAATAGGGTCAAGTCATAGTCATACTTAGTTAAGGAGTCAATAAATCTTGTATTAATAATTGTAAGTGGTTGACCCGCATTTAAGAAAGGGACCACAGTTAGTTGCAACATGCCATAATTAATAAATAAAGTGGTTAACCCTTGTTATGAAAAGGACCACTAGTTCTTAGGTTGTTGAAGGTCATTTAGCTATAAATAGTCGTAGTTAGAAGGGAAAGATCATTGAGTCTTATTTTGAAATCGAGCTATGCTCTATTGGAGGTTGCCCCCTCAAAGAGGCAAGTGACCATTGCTTTCATCTCTGAATAACAAAATAATTGCTGTTTTTCTCATTTTATTCTGTGTTCTGGGTTGTATTTCTTCACATATTTGGTATTCTGGAATTTCTCGCAGGTCAAGAGCATAACATAAGTTCTTTTTTGCTGCATATTTGATAGCTGCATCATTGTTTGCAACTCTTCCCTACACTAAATAACTTTCATCGAAATTGAAAAGATTTATTTTTCTCATATTAGTTGGATCATAGGTGTGCTCAAGTGACATCGAATTTTGAGCCTTGAAATCGAAATCTAATTCAAGATAAACTCTAAAATTCACCTTAATTAACCTAAGATGCATTTGTAACATTAACAAAAATATTTAGAGGTCTAGGCTAGAGACGTGTTTTGACATCGTTAAGCGTAGGATTTGTCATTGATTTCCAATGTTTCATTCTGAGGTGATATCTCGTTCCACATATGTAAGTGTATAGGATTGTACTCTGCGTACCTTCAAGTATAGGATGATGCTCCACGCATGAAAAGTATATGGGAATGCTCTCACTGAACAGTTATGCATTAAGCAACACTACTACGGACTATACTCCCATGTACCATCTAATATATTTTGGGAGTCCCCTATAGGTTGTCATCGATCCATAGGTAACTGAGTCGGTTGCCTTGTATACCGTGATACACTGAACACAACATTCAGGGAGATTGCCTGCATGTACGTTAAGTCCTTGGTTCGCCAAGGCGTATATTGTAGTTCATAGATGCTTGGTAAAACTTTATGCCTAGTTACCCATTTGTTTTGTTTGTGTCTTTAATTTCTAAAATCAATTAATTGACCACAAAACACCATCCTCCTCGTGGAACAACTCCTTAGTGGATCTTAGGTTGAGACTAATGTTCCAAAGTCTACCAATCAAGGGAACCCCTTTGACAAGAATCATGTTCCTTTTCCTTCGTTTGGAAATATTGGGGCTCCTTATACGGCAATGTTGTCCCTTCCAATATTTACCATTGGTTTGCCAGTTTGGTTATTTTTGACCCCTATGGTTTTGAATGTCTAAACTGCTTCTCAACCAAGTTCTTCTTCACCTGAACAACATCAACCTCATGTTGATCCTAAATTTGACCCTTTACCTTCTTCACCTATTGTTTCTTCATCCCATTCTTCCTCTTCACGTGATGAAAGTCTTGATTCTAATAACTAGGAATCTAGGAAGAAGAAGAAGAAAATGATGAAGAAGAAGAAGCAATATAAGCAAAGGGGCAAGCAAGCAACCATGTCTATGGATGCAACTAATATCGATAAATATTTCAATCAAACCTGTAAATTTAAATTCTCTTTCATGTTATGTAAGGGTGATCACCTTCTTGAGATTGTCTTGGTATTCCCAAGGCATTAGAAGTGTGGTCCACAGGCTCACATCAACCTTTTTCGTCATCTTAATGAGATCATGCTGGTGACAAACCCTCAACTAGAAATAGTAAGGCCCATGGGAAAAAGGGTAAAGACAAATTTACTTGTAATTTATGTGAAAGGAAACATCTTATTCACCTTTGTCCTTATATGGATGAAGCCTCAGAAGTGTTCTAAAACCTTACAGCTTCTCAACCATGACTTGCAGCTGGTTACTAGAATATTTATCCTAATCCTCCACTAGTTGATGAAGTGATTGATTAGAATCCACTTCTAGTCAATCCCACTGTCTTTGAATGTGAATCCCATGAGTCTGACCAACCATTGGTCGAGAGAATGGTTGAATCGATTCCATACCTTTCCCATAGAGAGTGAATTTCATAAAACTCAAGTTCTTCTCATTTATTCAAGTTCCAATGAACCAGGGGATAGTTCTCCCATTCCCATGGAACAAGGGCGAAATCCCCTTATTCCCATAACACTGGAGAGTAGTTATACCATTCCCATAACACAAGGTGGAAGTTCTCTCATTCCCATGGTACCCCCTCTAAGTAGTATGGTCACTTCCTTTGATTGGAGTAAACTGATAAGATATCATCTTCCTTCTTACATGCCCTTCCAACTCATAGTACAAGCTTATAATGTGGTCATACCTAGCACAATCATAAATGAAGGAACGCTTGTTAGTATTATGTCCTCAACTACTTGGCAAGATTTAGGTTCTTCGTAGCTTGTTCCCATTACCTAGAATCTGTTGGATTTTACTTTAGGAGGAAAGACTGTCTATATTGATGCGATGGTAGTCCAAGGCCCTTTGGATTTTCATTTACTCCTTGGGTGTGACTATGTTTATATCATGGGATCTCTTGTCTCTTCACTCTTTTGTGTGATGTGTTTCCCACATGAAGGAAGAATCGTGACTATTAACAACCTTTTATTCAATGGTTCTAATTTGGCTCCCAATCAACCAGCTTCCCTAAATGGTCCTCATATGCAAGTGGTATCTCCCCCACCATATATTAATTATATTAATTATGTGGCAACCTGTTCCATGCCCACAACCATTGAAGATCTAGTAGACAATATGGCAAATCATTTACTAGGGGCATTGGAGTATGATCTTTCCATTAGATTTCTTGATATGTATCCCTTCCAAAGCATTGTTCTCCCATCTGACGAGAACCTCTTGGAAGCCATGGCCTCTTGGTGGTCATGAACAAGTTCTCAGAGAAGATTTCTTTTTCTTGTGTCAAGCTCGTTAAAAAATGAAACAAGATTCCCAGAGCAGAGTTATTTTTCTTTTGTCAAGCTTGTTAAAAAATGAAACAAGGTTCCTAGAGAAAAGTTCCTTTTCTTATTTCAAGCTCATTAAAAAATGAAACAGGGTCCATGGAGCAAAGTTCCTTTTCTTGTGTCAAGCTAGTTCCTCGAGAAGAGTTCATTTTCTTGTGTCAAGCTCGTTAAAAAATGAAACAAGGTCCTTTGAGCAAAGTTCCTTTTCTTGTGTCAAACTCATTAAAAATGAAACAAGGTGTCATGAGAATAGTTCTTTTCATGTGCCAAACTCATTAAAAAATTAAACAAATCCCCTTTCCAATTTGAGTCTTTGATTAGATCTTGTAAATTCCCGTTTGAGTCTTTCACTTGATCTCGTAAATGAACCTTCATTCCATCCATCTGTTAGTACCCAATAGTCTAATTCGGTGCATGAAATGAAGTTTGGGGGAAATGTACCTCGAATTGAGTCGTTATGTTGGGGGCATGCAAACTTATTTCAAGCATAATTTCCCATGTTTCAAACTTGTGTAAAAATGAATCAGTGTATGGCCAACTCCCATCTTCACCTATTTCTTATATCCCTTGATGCTCTAAGGTGCAAGCACTTGATTAACTCCTACATAATCGTGCAACCATGCTAGGTCATCTCAAAGATAATATCCATCAAGCTCAAAATTGAATGAAGCAACAGGTAGACCAACATCGTTTAGAGTGCACACCTCAAGAGGGGGATCATGTATTCCTGCGACTGAAACCATATAAGAAAACATCACTCAAAGAAAATGGTTGCCAGAAATTAGCTCCAAAATTCTACGAACCTTATCAAATACTTTAGCACATTGGAGCAGTAGCATACAAGATGGCCTTGCCACCAACTTCAAAAATTCATCTAGTCTTCCATGTATCATGCCTCAAGAAAGCGGTGGGGAGAAATTGCAGAATTCAAACTAGTCTACTTGAATTGGATGAAGAAGTTTCACTCTAGTTCCAACCTAAACAGGTCCTCGATACTTGAGAACAACATCCTTGAGGCCACACGATCAAGGAGTTCCTCGTCAAGTGGAAATACACCTCTCCAAAAGATGCGACTTGGGAACTAGCCACTATTCTTCAACATTTTCCACAACTTCAGCCTTGAGGACAAGGCTACTTTTGATGGGGGAGGGCATGTTAGGGTCCAACCCTAACCCTTTTATTTATGTAATAAACCCAATAGGGTCGAGTCATAGTCATACTTAGTTAAGGAGTCAATAAAGCTTGTATTAATAATTGTAAGTGGTTGACCTGCATTTAAGAAAGGGACCACAGTTAGTTGCAACAGGCCATAATTAATAAATAAAGTGGTTAACCCTTGTTATGCAAAGGACCACTAGTTGCTAGGTTGTTGAAGGTCATTTAGCTATAAATAGTCGTAGTTCGAAGGGAAATATCATCGAGTATTATTTTGTAATCGAGCTATGCTCTATTGGAGGTTTCCCCCTCAAAGAGGCAAGTGACCATTGCTTTCATCTCTGAATAATAAAATACTTTCTGCTTTTCTCATTTTATTCTGTGTTCTGGGTTGTATTTCTTCACATATTTGGTATTATGGAATTTCTCGCAGGTCAAGAGCATAACAAAAGTTCTTTTTTGCTGCATATTTGATAGCTGCATCATTGTTTGCAACTCTTCCCTACACTAAATAACTTTTATCGAAATTGAAAAGAGTTATTTTTCTCATATTAGTTGGATTATAGGTGTGTTCAAGTGACATCAAATTTTGAGCCTTGAAATCGAAATCTAATTCAAGATAAACTCTAAAATTCACCTTAATTAACCTAAGACGCATTTGTAACATTAAAAAAAATATTTATAGGTCTAGGCTAGAGACGTGTTTTGAGATCGTTAAGCGTAGGAGTTGTCATTGTTTGCCAATGTTTCATCCCGAGGTGATATCTCGTTCCACACATGTAAGTGTATAGGATTGTACTCTGCGTACCGTCGGGTATAGGATGATGCTCCACGCATGAAAAGTATATGGGAATGCTCTCACTGAACGGTTATGCATTAAGAAACACTACTACGGACTATACTCCCATGTACCATCTAATATATTTTTGGAGTCCCCTATAGGTTGTCATCGATCCATAAGTAACTGAGTCGGTTGCCTTGTATACCGTGATACACCGAAAACAACATTTAGGGAGATTTCCTGCACGTACGTTAAGTCCTTGGTTCGCCAAGGCGTATATTGTAGTTCATAGATGCTTGGTAAAACTTTATGCCTAGTTACCCCTTTGTTTTGTTTGTGTCTTTAATTTCTAAAATCAATTAATTGACCACAAAACACCATCCTCCTCGTGGAACAACTCCTTAGTGGATCTTAGGTTGAGACTAATGTTCCAAAGTCTACCAATCAAGGGAACCCCTCTGACAAGAATCATGTTCCTTTTCCTTCTTTTGGAAATATTGGGGCTCCTTATATGGCAACGCTGTCCCTTCCAAGATTTAGCATTGGTTTGCCAGTTTGGTTATTTTGACCCCTATGGTTTTGAATGTCCAAAATGCTTCTCAACTGAGTTCTTCTTCACCTGAACAACATCAACCTCATGTTGATCCTAAATTTGACCCTTTACGTTCTTCACATATTGTTTCTTCATCCCATTCTTCCTCTTCACCTGATGAAAGTCTTGATTCTAGTAACTAGGAAGCTAAGAAGAAGAAGAAGAAAATGATGAAGAAGAAGAAGCAATATAAGCAAAGGGGCAAGCAAGCAACCATTTCAACGGATGCAACTAATATCGATAAATATTTCAATCAAACGTGTAAATTTAAATTCTCTTTCAGGTTATGTAAGGGTGACCACCTTCTGGAGATTGTCTTGGTATTTCGAAGGCATTAGAAGTGTGGTCCACAGGCTCACATCAACCTTTTTTGTCATCTTAATGAGATCATGCTGGTGACAAACCCTCAACTAGCAATAGTAAGGCCCATGGGAAAAAGGGTAAAGACAAATTTACTTGTAATTTATGTGAAAGGAAACATATTATTCACCTTTGTCCTTATATGGATGAAGCCTCAGAAGTGTTGGAAAACCTTACGGCTTCTCAACCATGACTTGTAGCTAGTTACCAGAATATTTATCCTAATCCTCCACTAGTTGATAAAGTGAATGATTAGTATCCACTTCTAGTCAATCCCACTTTCTTTGAATGTGAATCCAATGAGTCTGACCAACCATTGGTCGAGATAATGGTTGAATCGATTCCATACCTTTCCCATAGAGAGTGAATTTCATAAAACTCAAGTTCTTCTCATTTATTCAGGTTCCAATGAACTAGGGGATAGTTCTCCCATTCCCACGGAACAAGGGTGAAATCCCCCTATTACCATAACAATGGAGAGTAGTTATACCATTCCCATAACACAAGGTGGAAGTTCTCTCATTCCCATGGTACCCCCTCTAAGTAGTATGGCCACTTCCTTTGATTGGAGTAAACTGATAAGATATCATCTTCCTTCTTACATGCCCTTCCAACTCATAGTACAAGCTTATAATGTGGTCATACCTAGCACAATCATAAATGAAGGAACGCTTGTTAGTATTATGTCCTCAACTACTTGGCAAGATTTAGGTTCTTCGCAGCTTGTTCCCATTACCTAGAATCTGTTGGATTTTACTTTAGGAGGAAAGACTGTCTATATTGATGCGATGGTAGTCCAAGGCCCTTTGGATTTTCATTTACTCCTTTGGCATGACTATGTTTATATCATGGGATCTCTTGTCTCTTCACTCTTTTGTGTGATGTGTTTCCCATATGAAGGAAGAATCGTGACTATTAACAACCTTTTATTCAATGGTCCTAATTTGGCTCCCAAGCAACCAACTTCCCTAAATGGTCCTCTTATGCAAGTGGTATCTCCCCCACCATATATTAATTATATTAATTATGTGGCAACCTGTTCCATGCCCATGACCATTGAAGATCTAGTAGACAATATGGTAAATCATTTACTAGGGGCATTGGAGTATGATCTTTCCATTAGATTGCTTGATATGTATCCCTTCCAAAGCATTGTTCTCCCATCTGACGAGAACCTCTTGGAAGCCATGGCCTCTTGGTGGTCATGAACAAGGTCTCAGAGCAGATTTTTTTTCTTTTGTCTAGCTCGTTAAAAAATGAAACAAGATTCCCAGAGCAGAGTTATTTTTCTTTTGTCAAGCTTGTTAAAAAATGAAACAAGGTTCCTAGAGAAAAGTTCCTTTTCTTATTTCAAGCTCATTAAAAAATGAAACAGGGTCCATGGAGCAAAGTTCCTTTTCTTGTGTCAAGCTAGTTAAAAAATGAAACAAGCTCTTATGAGGATTGTTCTTTTACTATGTTGACCTCGTTAAAAAATGATATAGGTTCCTCGAGAAGAGTTCCTTTTCTTGTGTCAAACTCGTTAAAAAATGAAACAAGGTCCTTTGAGCAAAGTTCCTTTTCTTGTGTCAAACTCATTAAAAAATGAAACAAGGTGTCATGATAATAGTTCTTTTCATGTTCCAAACTCATTAAAAAATTAAACAATTCCCCTTTCCAATTCGAGTCTTTGATTAGATCTTGTAAATTCCCATTTGAGTCTTTC
The DNA here is from genome assembly GCA_000404065.3 of Pinus taeda. Lineage (NCBI taxonomy): Eukaryota > Viridiplantae > Streptophyta > Pinopsida > Pinales > Pinaceae > Pinus > Pinus taeda. The sequence goes on along the minus strand of APFE031355423.1, from coordinate 162,421 downwards.
ACTTGAACTCATAAATGAACCTTCATTCCATCCATCTGTTAGTACCCAATAGTCTAATTCGGTGCATGAAATGAAGTTTGGGGGAAATGTACCTAGAATTGAGTCGTTATGTTGGAGGCATGCAAACTTATTTCAAGCATAATTTCCCATGTTTCAAACTTGTGTAAAAATGAAAAAAAAATTCAGGCATAGTTTCCCATGTTTCAAGCTTATGTAAAAATGAAACCATTCCCATTTTATCCCTCATGATTTCCATTTTTTATTAGCCGCTTTTTCCATATGAGCCTTGGTTTTTTCATTCCATATTCACCATCTGCTTGGTCGATCGTACACTTTCACTTGGTTTTTACCCTTTCTTGAGGAACCGCTGCAATGAGTGGGCTTATTACCCAGCCTCTTGACCTTTGCGTGTTTTGAGAAGTTCCATCATGATCGGAGCCAGTTGCTATTCTTTATACCACTCGTTCCTCTAGGTGGACTCCTCTTTCAGCTCTTTTCAGATTCCAAAAATATGAAAAGATTTTTGAGCACTTGTCTTTTCAAACACGCTAAATAAAATAAAAAGATGTCTACTTAGTATAAATTTAACCCTTTTCTAGAATGAGATAGACTATCTATGAAAAAGGAATACCTTAGTCAAACATGGCTAAGAGGTTATCTTGAACATTATTTTCTACATTTACAGACTTGAGAGACTATCTACAAAAAGGGACATCTAGAGTTTTCTTTTTCGCCTCTTTTTCAAACTCTCTAAACCTAAAAAAGATGTCGATTTTTACCTTTGTTGGACTCGTTAAAACATAAAACATCAATGGACTTGTTAGATATGACAAGGCTGAACATCTCCTTCTTAGGCTTCATTAAATATACTCAGAGGGATTCATTGGAAGGATGAACTTATAGATCAAACATATGTTATCCTCCTCAAGCTTGTTAAAAAATAAAGAGGTACTAACCAATATGGTTGGGGAAATTGGGAAGATAGGGTATTCCATTAGCTAGTGGAAGAGAGTCACTCTTGAACACAACACTTTTCCACTTCATCTCCATGGTTGTTGGTTGGGTAATCTGCCTGTATTTTGGTTATCATACTGTTTTTAGAACCTCCATTTCGGTTTTGGGTCAACGCTGCCAACTCCATTTAGTGTCAATGGTGTGTTCAAGATAAGTCATTCAGTTAATATTGTTGGGTTGTGTTATATTCTTTTCAAGACTACCCCATGTGCCGGGGGGTCATAGGGTGTATGTAGGGGGGCAGTAGCTTTCCTTCACGGGTTTCGAGGCAGCACCTTGGGAACTTTTTTTTTGGACCCCATATTAGGTGAGGGGACCTACCTATGGTTTTGTGCATGGATTTTTCACATGGTTTTGGGCATGATATTTTACTCTCCATGGTATTTTGTAGATCCAGTCAAGGGAACTACGGTTATGTTCTAATCCAGGGTTAATGGATTAGGGTTTATGGATGCTTCGTCATGTATATATATGTATTGTAACATTGAAAGGAACATAATGAAAGATCAATATGGTAGTCTCGTTTTTGGGATCCAGGGGAAAATCTCTGTGTATATCTATTTTATGTTTTATGCTCTCACCATTGTATATTTTCTATTTTTAGAATTTGTATGTAGCTAATTTTTGGACAGGGTTAAAACCTACATTTGGTATAAAAGTTATTTTGGCTTCAAGGGGATGCCTTTATTGCTGAGGGGTTTTTGCTTGGGCCTGTGGTAGACCCTGTTCAGTGGCAGATCGATTCTAGTGGTGAACGAAGATGGCAAGTAGTGGAAAGATAGAGATCAAGAAATTTAATGGTCAGAGTTTTGAGTTGTGGAAACTCAAGATGGAGGATCTGCTGGTGGATAAAGATTAGTGGATTGCGGTAGATTCAGGTACTAAACCAATAGAAATGTCAACTGAAGGCTGGGTGAAGTTGGATTGGAAGGCAAAGAGCACAATAGGATTGTGTGTCTCAGAATCAATATTATTGAATGTATCATGGGAAGCTTCGACGAAGGATTTATGGGACAAGTTAGGGACTTTGTACCAATCTAAGTCTCTGGTGAATAAATTGTTCCTACAGAGAAAGTTGTATAACCTAAGGATGAAAGATGGAGACTCGGTGACAGAGCATATGAATGCATTTAATAATGTGGTAAGCCAGTTATTATATGTTGACATTAAAATTTCAGATGAAGATAGGTAATTCAGTTTGTTGTGTTCTCTACCAAATTCATGGAATAGTCTGGTTGTTACAATAGGTAGCAATGCAACTGCCTTGTTGTTTTATGAAATAGTCTCATCCTTTTTGTCGAAGGAGATGAGTCGAAAAAATATGGAGGGCTAGAATGGTAATGCCTTGTTTGTATAGGGACGGTCCCAGAACATAAACAAAAATAATTCCTCGAGTGGGAGATCTAAATCTAGAGGGAGATCTAAATCTCCAGAAAAACTTGTAAAGGTGTGTTGGAAATGCGAAAAGGAAGGGCACTACAAAAGGGACTGTAAATCTAAAGCTCCTGAGAAAGGAAAGGGATATGATGATGCTCCTTCTACAGAGGCGAAAACCAACTCAGATGAAGGTGGGGATGTGTACTCGGCTTCTTCAAGTACACATGTAGATCATGAGGCATGGTTGATTGACTCAAGTGCGTCCTTACAATTCACTTCCCATAGAGAGTGGTTCTGCGAGTATGAGAAATATGATGGTGGTGATGTCTTATTAGGGGATGACAGGAAGGCTAGAATCATCGATCGTGGAAAAGTCAAGTTGAAGTTACAAGGTGAAAGGATTAGAAGACTTCCCGGTGTTCTGCATATTCCTTAATTGGCCAGAAATATGATTTCTATAAGTAAGCTGGATGATGTAGGTGTAAAAACAGTGTTCGAGAAAAATACCTACAAGATGGTTCGGGGAGCACTAGTATTGATGCAAGGAGTTTGGATTGGAACTTTGTACAAGCTTCAAAGTAGCACTATTATCGATGGGTGCAACAATTCTATGGTTCATGAAAGTGGAGTAGAAAATATAGTGGTCTGTGGAGAAAAGGCCATGCTATGGCATCAAAGGCTTGGAAATATTGGAGAGAAGGACCTTCTAATACTTCATGGTAATGGTATGGTAGAAGGTATGTCTAATAACTCTCTAGATTTTGATTTCTGTGAAAATTGTGTATATGGGAATTAGAATCGAGTGAGTTTCCCCTCTGATGGTAAGAGGGTGAAACAAATATTTGAGCTTGTACATAGTGATGTGTTTGGACCTATGTCGGTTCTATCACTGGGAGAGTTTTTATACTATGTATCATTTATAGATGACTTCTCAAGATAAACATGGATATATTTCCTCAGGAAAAAATCTGAAGTGTTTGATAGGTTTAAAGAATTTAAGGCATTGGTGGAAAACTAGAAAGAAGAAGATAAAGCTGTTGATGATAGATAAATGTGGAGAGTTTTGCAAGAAGGAATTTGAAGAGTTCTGTAAGAAGTGCGGCATAACATGACAGAAGACTACTCCATATACACCTAAGAACAATGGATTTGTGGAAAGAATGAACAAGACGTTGATGGAAAGGGCAAGAAGCATGCTTAGTGGTGCCGGGTTAGGACAGGAATTTTGGGTAGAGCCGGTGGAGACTGCATGTTACCTGGTCAACAGATCACCTTCATCAGCATTGGAGGATCCACAAGAGGTATGGACTGGTAAGAAAGCTTCTCTTTCACATCCGAGGGTATTTGGATGTGATGCATATGCACATGTTCTAAAGGAGAAAATAAAAAAGTTGGATAGTAAATATGAAAAGTGCATCTTTATTGGATATAAGGATGGTTTAAAAGGTTATACACTTTGGAATCCATAAACAAGGAAGGTTGTGTATAGCCGAGATGTGGTGTTTAGAGAGGTGAAATATGTTATTAAACATGAAGTCCTACCAAAGGAACTTGAGAAGATAGAGTTTGAGATAAAGGAGAAAGAATCATACTCTACAACAAAAGAGGAATCAGAAGATGAAGAGCCACAAACTCCGGTTGTGAGAAGGTCAGCTCGAGAAAGAAGGCAACTAGAAAGGTATAGTCCATATTCTTTCTATTCAAAATTTTCTTTATCTATTACTGATGATGATCCTAGGACTATGAGGGAAGAAGTAGATTTAGAGGATGAAAAACTCTAGAAAGAGGTCATGGTTGATGAAATGGCATCTTTGCACCAAAATGAAGCTTGGGATCTGGTGGAGTTGTTGGCTGGAATGAAACACATTAGTAGCAAATGGGTATTCACCAAGAAGATGAATGCAGAAGGAAAGGTGGAGAAATACAAATGTCGATTGGTAAAAAATGGTTATTCCCAAGTGTCGGGAATTGATTTTGGTGATATTTTTTCTCCTGTTGCCAAGGCATTTTCTATTAGATTACTTTTATCTGTTGTTGCTGCTTTTTATTTTGAGGTAGAGCAGATGGATGTGAAGACAAAATTTCTTCATGGGGATCTAGAAGAAGAGATCTACATGAAGCAGCCTGAAGGATTTGTGGTGAAGGGCAAGAAAGAATTGGTATGCAAGTTAAAAAAGTATTTGTATGGGTTAAAACAATCATCAAGGTTGTGGTATCAGAAATTTGATACATTTATATGGGGACTTGGCTTCACCAGAAGCGAAGTATATCACTGTGCATATTTTAAATTAATTGGTGACCGTGTTATTTATCTAGTCTTGTATGTGGATGATATGTTTATGGTTGGAAATGACAAAGAAATTATCTAGGATTTGAAGACCCAATTGTCCTCCAAATTCGACATGAAAGATCTTGGTGATGCAAACTATATTTTGGGCATGGAAATTAAATGAGATCGGGAAAAGAGGAATATTTGGTTAAACAAGAGGAAATATGTAGAGACAATACTGCAGAGGTTTAATATGCATGATTGTAAACCAGTGAAGGTTCCTATTCTTGTAGGTGTAAAGTTATCTACTGAACAATGTCCTAAGACAAAAGAAGAGGGATATGACATGTCATGTGTTCCATATGCAAGTGCATTCGGTAGCCTCATGTATGCAATGGTTTGTACTAGACCAGACATTGCACAATGGGAATATTGAGCAGGTTTATGTCAAAACCACGGAAGGAGCATTGGACAAAAGTGAAGCAGGTTTCCAGGTATTTGCGTGGCACTAGTGATTATGTTTTGTGCTACCAAGAAAGACCAGGAGTGGATAGAGTTTTGGACATCCATGGATTTGTTGATGCAGACTGGGCTTGAGATTTGGATCAGAGAATATCTACAAGTGGATATGTGTTTAACCTATTTGGAGGTGCAATCAGTTGGATGAGTAAGAGGCAATCTGTAGTGGCACTTTCAACTATAGAGGTAGAATACATGGCATCCACTCATGCAAGCAAGGAAGCAATTTGGTTGTAGAGATTATGTTCAGGTATGGGGTTAGTACCGCGAGCTATGAGGATAGACTGTGACAGCCAAAGTGTAATTATATTGGCAAAGAAGCCTGTTTATCATTCAAAGACGAAGCACATTGATGTTCAATATCACTTTGTGAGGGATATGGTTGAGGAAAAAAAGGTGTTGTTGGTAAAGGTGGACACTTTGAAGAATATTGTAGATGCATTTACAAAGTCTATGAGAATTGAGAAGTTCTCTTGGTGTAGAGAAACAATGGGCATTGTAGGGCTGGATCAATGACTAAGCTCTCCTATGGCCCCCTGTGGATATAAAACAACAAGTGGGAGAATGTCGGGTTGTGTTATATTCTTTCTATGACTACCCCATGCAAGGGGGGGTATGTAGGGGGCAGTAGTCCCCCTGCACGGGGTTTGGGGTAGCGCCTTGGGAAATTTTTTTTTGGACCCTATATTAGGTGGGTGGACCTACCTATGGTTTTGTGCATGGATTTCGCACATGGTTTTTGGCATGATGGTATACTGTCCATTGTATTTTGTAGATCCGGTCAAGGGAACTACAATTATGTTCTAATCTAGGGTTAATGGATTGGGGTTTATGGATGCTTCAACATGTATATATATGTATTGTAACATTGAAAGGAACATAATGAAAAATCAATCTTATAGTCCCAGTTTTGGGATCCAGGGGAAAATCTTTGTGTGTATCTGTTTTATGTTTTATGCTTTCGCCATTGTATATTTTCTATTTTTAGAATTCCTATGCAGATAATTTTTGTACAGGGTTAAAACCTACAAATATTTGTTAAAATACTCTTAATCCTTCATTCCATGTTTTCCTTTCCTGATCCAGTTCCGTATCAACGTCATTATGTCTCAATCATGATACATGTTTCATGTCATTGATGGGGATACATCAAGGCCCTCCTACAATGAGTCGCTTCCTATCAACATCAACACATTATCCAGGAAGTTGACTTATAAATAACCCTTTGGTATCTTGGTGCTTGCATATGTCAATGGAAAGTTTCCTCGCTTTCGGCGACAGATTTACATTAATGGACTTTGACCGAAAGACTCTGTGTGGTGTTCAACATCAACTCATTTATTTACATTGTATGAATTGTAATGTAGTACCTTGAGAGCCATTAACATCATTGGTGATTTCTCTCGCATCTATTAACAAATTACATCATCGACTAGTAATCAAATGGTGTCTACCATTTTTGACCTCATCTCATTGATTCACATTGTTAGACTCGTATATTGGTTGGTCATGCGAAGGAGATAAAAGACCCTGAATCTAGTTTCATCCATCCAGGTTGCAATTTAAGGAGTTATACAGAGATCACAATGTATGATGTCCATGACAATACAGACAATCATCTAGTCATGGGTCCAATATTTTTCATATGTGGATGCCTCTTTTGATCATTGTACATGTTACGTTAGCTCATGTTCTGAGTATGGGTATGCATCCCTCAGCAACAAATATGTCATGATGAAAATTTATTGTAACAGATGAAGATTTCCTGTTGTTCTTGATCTCGACTTGTCACAAGGTAAAACACTTCAGTCACTAGTCATCATTTTTGACTTTTTGCTTTAGGGGGAAATTTGTTATAGGCCATTTTTTTAGATCCGATCATTAGGCCTCCTAATGGGATCAATCAAAATCTTATTCCCCCTTTTCATCATCTTGCACAAACCCCTAAGCAAGTCTCTTTCATTCCCCATAGTTTCTGCCTGAAACTGCATCATCTAAGCCAATTTTAGGACCAACACTCCCTGGCCTCTTGTTGGAAAACATTCACCTATAGGTTTCTCCATTGTCACTTGCATTGATCACCTATAATTTTCTCCCCTTTGCACCTACATTGGTTCTAGAAATTCGGGTAAAAGAGGGAAATTTTGGAAGCTTCCTCTTCTAGAAACTTTCAGAATTTGTTACAACCATTTACCTCAGATAAAACATTCAGATCTTATCGTACCTTGGAGATTCCATCCCTTATCCTTTGATCCCATCCTCCCATCAAAGGTCGATTGGTAAATGGATAAGAACTCCAAACTTACCCCACTTGTCTATATATTTACAACCTTCCATATGCAAGAAGTTGGATTTTCTAGAGTGATTCTACCTTTATGTTGTTGTTGTGAGAGGTTTCATTTAATGCATTTACGGTGATTAGAGATGCACATTGTGACAAGGAAAGGACAGGTCAACCTGGAGGAGATCTTCTACAAGATCAACATCTATTTATGGTTGTAAACTCCTTCCATTTATATTGATGCAAATAATTATTTGTTTTCTTATATGGACATTGTTATTTCATATATTCCAATACCATGTTGATATATTCAATAAAGTATTTAGATGATACTGCATAGATCTCTTAGTTTCTTGGATTGTGTTATCTGACTGTGCATGTTCTAATTTTGGAAATCGAAGCTGGAATTGGAGCATCCAAGCTAAAGAAGGAGTGAAGTTTGCGACGGATTCTAAGTAGGCTTAATTCTATCATATATTTACTTTAAGGAAAGCATTGGGTTCCTTGTCTCTCTGTTGTTCAAGGTTAGCCACCAAACCTTGTGGAGATACTTTTGTCTGCAATCTTAAATCTCATATAATGGGGTTGACCCCTACCAGGTTTGTCAGACCCCTAACCAATTTTTTTTCAAGCTGCAAGGGCCACGTGGCACCTCCAAATTGGCCACACCCAAACAAAAATGATCTATAAAAATATGCCACCCAACCTTGTAGACCTACCACGTGGTAGCATGGGATTGGTCTGTACTACACACCATACCACCCAGTGAGTTGTTGAGATTAGCACCACGTCACCTGTACAACTTTCCTAGTCGGTAGCCCAGTGAACCCTACAAGTTGACTTTTTAACTATTTTCAAAAAACTTCATAACGTGGTAAATTTCACATATGGTTTCAAATTGAGGTGATTCATGCATTGTTCGAATTATAATGACAATATCTATGATTTGGCACTAGTTTTGAGCAATTTTGAGCACTTTGATTTTTGAGCATATTTTGATCCCCTGGATCATTCCTCCCCACTGAAATATTTTGGACCACCAAAAGTCTACAAGTAAGTGAGGGTACAACTCCCTCACTTTCCTGATCTCAATCCACCTTTCTTTACTTGTATTGGTACCTTTAAGCCCCACTTGAAGATACTCCACATTGCCTCTACGTGATTCTCTTGTCAAGTATTGTATCTTCCTCAACTAATCTAAATATTGAGGAGAAAAATGTTCAATAGATGGAATCTAAACATTCTCTTCATGATCATCAATTATTGGAGGCTGTTATGAAACCAACTCACAAAAAAATAGAAAAGATAGATCAACACCTTATAAATAAGCCTCTTCGAGGGGGCAACCTCCTTTACATTACACAAATGAACAATTCTTGGATGATTCAAATGACAAAACCTCCTTTCTATATATAGGAGTCTACGGGGTTGCATTATAACCAAGCCGACCTAACAATAATAATATAAAGGCACAAAAATAACAATAGAGGGATTCTATGGGGCACAATAATAACAATATGGGGACAATAGGGGCACAATAATAACAATAAGGGATACAACGACAATAGTAATGGGGGGATCACTAATATTATAGGGACCTAACATGCCCCTCTCCTGCAAAAAAGTGTTGTCCTCAACACCTGAGTGGTTCTGGATGCTTTTGTATAAAATTCTCATCCTCCCATGTGGAATCTTCAACGGGTAAGTTCTTCCACCTGATGAGATACTTTGAAATTGATCGATTTCGTAGCTGTTGAGTTCTTGTTTCTTTGACTCCTTCAGGTTCCAATATGATTTTTCCTTCCTCATCAAGTTCTAGCAATATTGTCTAAACTGGAAGCTTTTCACCTATAACCTTCTTTAAGCATGAAACATGGAAAGCTAGGTGCACTCGAGAAGCTGTAGGAAGCTCCAATTTGTATGCCATAGTACCTATCTTTTGCAACACCTTGTACAGACAATAATACTTTGGTGATAATTTGTTATCCTTCTTAGCTTGCTTGAGGGACATTTGTTTGTATGGTTGTAGCCATAGGAATACCCAATCACTTACATCAAAACTTCTTTCGCTGCGATGTTGACCTGCCTGCTGTTTCATTCTATTATGTGCCAAGGTGAGGTTATCCTTTAAGAGTTGGAGAAATTGTTGCTGATGCTCGATGTGATCTTCCACTGCTTGAACCTTAGAATTTTTTCTTAAATATGATGTGATGGATGGTGGATAATATCTATAAAGTGCCATAAATGGGGTCATTTTTGTTGCAGTATGGAAGGAAGTGTTATACCACCATTCAGCCAGAGGCAACCATTTGACCCATTGCGTCTCTTTATCAGATACAAAGCAATGAAGATATGCTTCCAAACATTTGTTTACTATCTCAGTTTGCCCATCAGATTAAGGATGATAAGATGAGCTATGAGCTAATTGAGTACCAAGACAAGAAAATAATTCTGTCCAAAAATTTCGAGTGAAAATGGGATCTCTGTCACTTACAATAATCTTTGGGTTTCCATGAATAACCATTAAGATAAAAAAACAAGATTAAAAAAAGCTCACTTATCTTTTGTAAAATCTTAACATTAAGACCATCATCCTTAAATTAAAAAAATCTTTATATACTTTATATTTTGATATTTTATTTTCATAATTCAATTTTTAAACTAATAAAACATTTTTTTATAATAATTTTTATATAAATTTTTATTTAAGCTATATTCTTTATAAGTACAAACCCAAAGAAAGATACTAACCTATCAAACCCAAATAATGCTAAAACCTATGCTCATAATGTTACCCACTCTTTTGCAAAATCAATAATAAAAAACATAAATTTAACAAACACACCCACATAAAGTGATTGGGATTTAGCCATGTCAACCTTAAGCCTAAAACTATATCCTCCTCCCAAAAAAATTCATGTGTAAATCCAAATTTGGAAAGAAAAAAAAAAAACTTTAAAATTGAAAGATTTTGATTCCCTTGGTCAGGTTAAATTTAAATTTGAAAGAAAACAACTTTAAAATTGAAAGATTTTGATTCACCTAGTCAGATTAAATTTAACTTTGGAAAAAAAAAACAATTTTAAAATTGAAAGATTTTGATCCACCTAGTTAGATTAAAGATTGATGGCATTAGAAATTGAATATGTAATATAAATTAGGAATGTGTGGTAGGTAGTCTTAAGTTAGTTATTTTTTGGCTATCTCAATGGTAAGACTAGATTGACCTCCAATTTCTTAATGATATACAGTTTGAATGGACCTCCAACTTCTTAATGGTATAAAGTTTGAGTGAGCTTAATGGTTAAGAGCATGCGTTTCCTCTGAAGAGGTCACAGGTTCAAAACCAGAGAAGTTGAGTATGTATGCCTTCATAGACTTAGCTTGGCAAGAGACACTTAAAATTAGATAATAATAATAATATCAAATGCCCAAAAAACATTTAAAAAAAAGTATATATAGATGAAAAAAAACATTAAATAGTAATAATAATATTGAATGCCCCAAGAAAAGAAGTATGTATGGATGAAGAGAGACAACAATAAAAAAAAAAAGTCAAAATAAAAGAAGTATGTATGGATGAAGAGAGACAACAACAGGAAATTTTGAATTTATAGCCCTCATTGAGTTAGAGGGGGTGGTTAAATTTTGATTACATAATAGTTTACTACTAGCAATTTCTCCTAAAGTTGCAAAGATACATTGAAGGAATAGAAGATTGAGGAAGATCGTCTTGCCAATAATATAATAGAAGATTTGGAAAGATCATATGGCCAAGAATAGATTCCATTGCTAAATGCATGCTCATAACTAAATTTTACAATTGAAAATCTACCACATAATTTCAAAAAGTGTTTCAATAACACAAATAATCATAAGCTTTTTATTTATAAAATACAAGTAACTCAATAAATTTAATTACATTGATGACACAAAATTATTCACTAAAATAAACTCAACTTACTATCAAATGTTCTTAGAAGATGAGAGTGGAACCTCAGAGTTAAAAATACAACATTCAACTGGTTTGGATATAGCTGCTCCCATGGCTGCCCTTGCAACCCGTCGTCACAACCTGCAAGAAACTGGAAAAGGCACCCCAGGTCAGGGGGAATCGAACCAGGGTGCACCGACGAATGCATGGAACCCTCATGTGCCCTCACCTGCGGTAAAACTCGTCCACAGCGGAAGGGGGGTATTGAATCAGAGAATAATCAAAGTCAATGCATTGCTCATGCCCACTGCAAAAGGGATCCGGACAAGCCACCACCAGAAATGCGCAGGAAAGCCGGACGCTATGAGCACCAACACAGGGGTAAAAAGGAAGAGGGACTTGGGTGGTGCAGGTACTGCATTTGAAGGATGCTTCATCGGATCTGCTACTGAAATCAAGGGCGGGTGGTTGCATGGAGCGGATCTGCTCCCCCCCCTGAGGATCAGCATACACAACCCAGATCTGGCCTCGATCTACCTGATTCAGACAACAATCGAAAGAAGTGCCAAAATCCAAGCACTCTGGAACTTTGGATTGAGAAATATCGTTGGAACAGGGATGCACAAAGCTTCAGCAACCCGAGCTACGACGCTTTCATCAAGCATCGATCGGCAGCTGCGATGAGGTACGCTCAAACACCCTTCACCGATCCAGGCCCCTAGATCTCAAAGGGGGCTATCTGGCATGAAGACAGCCTGAACGCAAATCTGAAGAGTTCAAATCCTATGGTCTCTGCGGTGACAACTTTGCCAGATCCAGTCAAAAAATCACTCAAAGTGGGGCAAAACCCTAGGACGGTCCCCTGCTCCTGATGGCCAAATCGGATTCCGTTGGGTCAAACTCCAATCACTTCCAGATTTTTATAAAATCCCCCTCTGGGAAATCAACCCTGATTTGGGTTCATGCCTCAGATAGTGTCTTAAATCTGAAGAACAACATTGCCAATCACATTGGCATCCCAGAAGGTCATCAACATCTGCTTTTCGAGGGAAGATCGTTACAGGATCACAAAGCAATTAAGGCTTACAACATCAAGCCAGGATCTAACATTATTCTCAATATGAGGCTACGCGGAGGTGCAGCAGACAGTGGCCCAGGTCAAAAAATAGAAGGAGGCAGTGGATCCAAAGCAAAACACAGCCCAGGATCACACCAGCAACAGAGAAGCGAAGGAATGTCCTTCAAGCATATTCTACAAGGGGGAAAACCTTCACCTACAGCTCCACAGCAGGCTGGAACAGATCCCAACCCATATATAGTGGAGCAACTAAACCATACCCCTGAACTAACAATAGACACATCCGAAGCAGAGGAGGTACGTAATATTTATGAGAAGCAAGCCATCATCTGTCGTTTCAACGGTTTCTGGCCAAAACCCATGGACCTATTCCATTGGATTTTTACAAAATGGTCTCTTAATTGCGACATTTTACTTTGCTCCAAAGGTTTTTTATTGTCAAGCTACCTTCAGAAGAGATCAGGGCCCTAGTGATCTAGGAGGGACCGTGGTTTTGGGGATCTTCAGGACTCTTTATCACTCCTTGGTTCCCGAAGTTTGATGCAAACTCCTTTATCGTCTCCAGGATGCCAGTATGGGTGCGTCTTCATAACCTCCCTACACATTTCTGGGACCAAAAACTCTTGCATGCATTGGGAATTCCATAGGAAGATATATTAAAAAGGATACTAAATGGGTGGAGGATGGAATCTTCACTTACCCACACATTTGTGTGGAAGTCGACCTTAGCAAAGGGTTACCGGACCGCATACTGCTGAAGCATAAAGAATGCAGCTGGATACAAATAATAGATTATGAAAATACAACATTCTGATGCAGAATATGCAGGCAAACTGGGCATCTACAAAACTCCTGCCCAGATTACAAAAAAGACAGCCAAAAAAGGAAAAAATCAGGAAAACAAAAAAAAAGGGGTGGACATTTCCCCTAGACTCCGATGAAGAGGGAGCTGATGAGGAGGACGAGCCTAGCCCAAATGAGAGTAGCCAAGTAGAACCCCAGAAACAATCTCCACAGCCTATGGAATCACAACTGGAAAAGGTCTTAGACACTCAGGAAACTAGTGGAACCAAAAGGCAGTATATATCGGACACCTCGGACTCTGACAAGGAAAAACCTTGACCCGGAGAGGAAAATCCACTTCAACTTGTTCCCATGCATCCGCCCCAAGGCGAGTGGCGCAAGGTAGAGAAGAAAAAGGGGCGGAAACTTTGATTTCCCCCATTCTGGCATCTCAGTGCTCCCAGCATGGATCACATTTTTCTGTTTTTTTGTTATTTGACAGTTGTATCAACCAAATTTTTGACAGGCCACATAGCCTCGTCCTTGCAATGCTTTGGCATCTACAAAATGTAATTTTCAAAATTAATGGAAATTACGACTTTTTCTACGGGAAAAAAAAATGTTCTTAGAACAAGTTTAAATCATCATCTACATAGTATAAATGAATTTATTTTACTAACAATGCCCTTAAAACAAGTATGAATCATTATCTACAAATTTTAAGTTGATTTGCTATCAATGTGACAAGGAAAGATATTTTAATGTTGATACATCATAAGAAACAAAAATTTTGGGTCACGTGAAAGCAAACCTTTTAGGTCATGCAAAATTTGTTTTCTTTGTGTCACATCACATCACAAGTAAGTTTCCTTCCACTCAATATGCCATGCTAGTGCAAAGTTCCTATCATCACAACAAAGGAAAAAGTTCATTAGAAATGTTTTCAAGGAACCTAACCAAAACTTCTATTCACTTATTTCAAACATAAATCGATCTAGCAATTTGACCACAACCCAATTTTTCATGTGACAAACAAAACATGACAATGTAATGTGTTGAGCATTACTAACATTAAAATATGATGAACATAACCTGACATCACATTGTGACAAACATAACTTGACATCACGGTGTGTTAAACAAAACCAATGTTGCAATGTGAAAAGCATAAATCTATGTTGCATTTAAACATAGCCATTCAACATCATCACATAGTGATTCAATCCAACATATCCCAATGCCATAATGTGACAAACATTACCTAATGTTGTAATGTAACAAACATAACCTAACATTGTAATGTATCATGCATTACCCAACATCACAATGTGACAAACATGCCCCAATGTTTGTGAAAAAATTTGCTCAATATTGCAATGTGACAAACATTACTTGACATTATAATGTGTTGAATAGAGCTCCCGAGTTGATGTGACAATGTCGAGAACTTAACTTAGTGTCACAATGTGACAAACATAACCTAACATCTCAATGTGATAAACATAAGCCAATGTTATGATGCGATGACTATAGCCTAACATAATTATGTGCTAAACAGAACCCTATGTCCCCATGTGATGAACATAAACTGACATCAAAATTTGACTAGCATAACTTGGTGTTGCAATGTGTTAAAAAAAATTGACATTTGATGCCATGAACATGTCCTGATAGCATAATTGAATATCATTGTTCATCATCATCACATTGTGATGAAATCCAACCATAGTAAACTATTATCAACTATGTTAAACAATGTTTAACCATGTTCAAACATGGTCAATCATGGTCAACCATAATCAAGCATAGTCACACACAGTTAACCATGTTAAATCATAGTCACCCATGGTCTTCCATAGTTTTCCATGGTATATTTTGGTAAACTATATTCAATCATAATGAACCATGGTCAACCACAAGCAACTATGGGCGATAATAGTTAACCATGGTAAGCTTGGTTGCCATTTTCAAGTGTTGTCGACCATGGTCATTTATAGTTTTTCATGGGCAAGCATAGTCAACCTTCGTTAAACATGGTTAATTGTGGTCAACCATAGTCAACCATGGTTTCTCCATGTTAAACCATAATCAACCTTACTTAAACATAGTGTTAACACCCAGGTTGTTCTCTTTGACTCCTAAGAGAATACGGCCGGGGTAACCACTAACCAATCTTTGGGCTACAGCTTCTAGCCCAGCTGTAGTCAGAGAGGGCTCTCTCTATTAGGTTTGTTTGTCACTGCTTTCAGTGAGGGTTTTAGGCTAGTTATAAGATGAGTTTTTTGGTTGTTTTTGTGTGTTTGGTTGGGGGATGCTTCTGATTTCTTTAAAGTATATCAGCAGGTGAAGTTAATCCATTGGGCAATGGGGTTTGGGACAGTTTTCTCTTGAGGTCTTGATCTTGGTGAAGGGAAAAGCTATAGGGCCTGTGTGCATTCCATGAAACAAACTGTAAATGATGAGAGTGAGGTGAGAACAATCAGCAAAGAGCAATTAAGAATTCTTTACTTAAACTGTATATTGTGAGTGAAGCTTGTTATCTAGGAGCAATTACTTGAATTCCTAAAATAACGATGCACTGTGATGATGAAGTATTAAAGGTAGCAGTTAAGAGTTACGCTTTAAATACCGTATCAGAAGAAAACACATAAGATAGATTTGATTGAGCTCAGGGTAGTCAATGACTAAGTCCTGAGACTATTCTTTTTCCTTACTATCTAGAGTTTCAAACGTATAGAAAACATGAGAGACATATGGAATAACAGGAAACACAGGTGAAATAAAGAGCCATGAGAAAACTTATTGAGCCGTGTAATGAACAGGAATCCTGCAACTTTGAGCCACACACCATCAAGAGATCAAGAGACAACACATCTTTGAAGAAATCCCACTGTCTTTTGTATTAACTGTCTGAGAATGTTACAATATCAGAATAACAGAGAAGATATCAGGAGAATTTCTTACATCCGGAGTCCAACCCCCCCTAATCAAAATGAGGGGGAATATATAGAAGTTTGTTACAAAATATCTCAGGTATGAGTCATCTGAGCGGAAAAAATATCCCTTACACTTGTACAGAGAGAGTAGATGAGAAGTTATTACAATCTTTAATGAGCTATAAAAGCTATTAACTGCTGTCAGAGCAATTTTGACATCTGGAGCTTTATGGAGTTGGTTGAAGTCGGCTGAATGCTTTGAAGTAACTGCTGAGTGGCCTGTTTGTGCAGCTGTGGGCTGTGTGTCCTTTTGTTTAGCTGTTTTGGTCCTTCTGCTGAATTTGCCTTTAAGTGCCTTAAATGTTTGCTTTATCCTCATGCTGTCCTGTATCTTCCATCCTTCTCAAACATTTCATTTAGTCTTGATCCTTCCGTACGAAAACTTATACAAACCATGAATTCCATTACGGGAACAAGCCTTTGTCTGCATGCTGAATTTCACATAAGTGTCTTGAGCAGAGTCATCTTGAGGGATGAGGAAAATATCCATCTTCATTTCCATGTTATCCTTAACAACTGATTTCTGATCTAAGTCACCTGAGCTCTTACTCATATTATCTGCTTTAAAAGTATGTGGCCTTATAACTGTATTTGACCTGAGCTCCTGGTGACCGAATGACTGAAGCTAACGTGGCAGAATTCTGACCATGGATTGCCACCAATCTTCCTTGGGCATCTGATGTCTCCTGATTTTTATTAAAGTTTCATCAGCCTCTGTGTATTTGAAGAAATTGGGAGGAGTCTCAAAAAGGTGATTGACTTCATTTTCAATGAAGAATAAGCCTCCCAATTTGTCATACAAATTTTGTCCTGAAGGAGGCCCTGTTTGTTCAGATGAACTGCCAGATGCAGTGATATGATTCTCCATGTATGTCACCATTCTGTTGGCAAATTGATCTAGGGAAATCAGTTTTCCTTGACTATTCAACAGACTGGGCAGGCCTCTTGCTTGTAGCTCTACTAGTTTGGCCCTGAACTCCTCCACATCTTTTGTTATATCAAAACATTTCCTCTCCACTGCCTGCACATAGCTTCTAAGTGTGAGTACCTTTTTGGCAAGGAGGACTGCTTCTGTCCTATTTGGAATGCCCATGGCCGCCAACTCCTCCTCATGTCTGTTTAGGTAATCTACCATTCTATTGGCCTGATCTGGCCTGTTTCCTAACACAGCTTTGGCCCTATCAATCTCCACCCGAGCTTGGCTTAGTAGTTCCATCTGCTGATGGATGGTCTTTATGGACTTCCACTGCTGGGTGATAGACTTGCTTATTTTGGCCCATAGAATTCTCCTTATTTCGGCCAGGGCTGTTTCTAGGTTTAGCTCCTTTTCCAAGGCCTTTATCCTGTCTCTCAGGGTTTTTATTTCTCTGCCCTGCTCGGCCACTATCATCTTAGATTTATCATATTTTGACTCCAGCTCTGCCAATTTCTCCTTCGCTTTCTTTATCTCATCAGCTTGGAGTTCATTTGCTTGACAGCCTTGGTTATATCTTCTATGGATGGGCTGTCCTGTTGGCCTGTTGCTTTTCCTGCTGCCTCTGTTGTGGGAGCCCCTGTTGCTGCTGATGTTGCTGCTGTTGCGGCTGTTGTTGAAGTTGTTGGAGGAGCTTGGGATGTGGATTCTCCCTGTTTTTCTTGTAATTCTCCTTCCAACTCCTTCTCCAACTCCCTTATCCTCTGATCCTGTTGTAATAGGAGGTCTAGTTGATCCTCCATCTTTTTCTGCTCTTGAAGCTCGGTCGTCTGAGGATGTTCAGTTGGTGGCAGCTTTAATCTTTTCTTTAGTGCCTTGAGGTCATCATCCTTTTTCTTCATGAGAGCTTTGACTCCTGTTGGGTCATTAGGATCATGTCCTAAGTCAACAATAATGTCCTCGAGTGTCTTTATTCTGTTGTCGTTGGCTTTGGAGGACATCCTTTCCACATCTAGCTGAGTGTTGGTATTTTTCAATGATTCCTTCAGCTCATAGGCCAATGTGGCCTTTTCCACTAGGGTGGCATATACCATTTCTCCAGCCTGCTTGTGGAGTTCAATTTGGTCCATTGGATGTATGTTTCTAGCAAGGACCTCCACCCTTGTCTTGATAAAATCTGCAGCACTTTTAGGCTGCGGTCCCTTGGGTTTGAAGTGGCTGAAGATCATCTTATCTTCTTGGATGTCATAGACTGACATCAGCCTTTCTTGCATGGCCGGTGTAGCATCTATGAACTGCTTGTACACCTCTTGCCTTAGAAGCTCATTTTGGGCCTTTATTTCTTTAAAAGAAGCCTTGGTGCTCTTTGGCTTCTTGCTTTGCTGGGACTGGGAGGCCACCTCCAAGCTGACTTGTAAGTTTCGCTCCTGCTGAAAGGAGCTTGTTCCTGTTTGCTGGCTGCTCTCCTTGTCTTTTTCAATATTTAAGACATCATCAGTGATGTCTTCTACTTCAGGGGAATCTGCCCTTTGCCTTTTGGCCTCTGGCTGGTCTGAAGGTCCACTGAGAGGAGTGGACTCTTCTCTGTGTCTTTTAACTCCCCTTTCTTCATGTGTCGGGGTCTGTAAGACTGGGGCACTTGACTGCTGCGTTTGAGGTGGAGGAGTTTGTAATGCAGGGGTCTCTGGCAGCCCATTCTGTGGCTTTTCCACTTGTTTCTGCTGCTGGCCTGACTGCTGTTCTGTCTCCATCTGAGCCTCCTGGCCAGTTTTCTGCTGAGCCTCCTGCTCTGTTCCCTTTTCCTTTTCTGTTTCCTTCTCTTTCTGCTGTTCCGCTTGCTGTTGAGCCTGCTGCTCAGTTTGCTGTTCCTTTGTTAGCTCATCCTCTGCTCCCAATATGCCTTTGCCTTTATCCATGGCTGATGCTGATGTGGTAGGTGCTTGAGGTGCAGTCTTTGTTGCTGAGGTCCCTTGTCCTACTGAGTAAGGCAATCTGAAGGGTACCTGCTGCACATAATCTAGGTCAATAGTTTTTTCAAGCTCCTTGACATTCTTAAGCATTCTCTCCTCCTCAGTTAAACTCTCAGCTAGAGTATCTGGTTGCCATTCTTGCAAATTGGCATATTGTTCTATGTGAGGGTATTGGCAATGCTTGATGGCTAGGAGCCTATACTTAGTTCTCCTAGCCGAGATGACTCCTTGAGGGTCATAAGGGACCCACCGAAAGCTGTAAGACAGCTTGTATTTGTCTTTTAGGATCAAATCTGCGTCCTCCCATCCTTCCTTCCTATTCATGATGAAAGGGCCCATTTCATTTTTGAAGCTGAGGTGAGCCTTTTTCTTGGAGCCATGGAAGTGGGTAAGGTCGGATTGAATCAATTGTCTGTAATATTCAAGTGCAAATAACCTCATTGGCACATATCTTGGGAGCCTATACGGGCAGACCTCACATCCATAGATCCTGAAGACTGTGTGATGTTCATATAGGTACCAGTCACCTATTTTGTTTTTCTTGGAAAGCTGCAGAGCTTTCTTTATCTCACTGGATATTCTGGGAGGTGGGGACTTCATCAACATGCAGCAGAGTGGGTAGACAAACTGGTCGACAAATTCACAAAAGGTATAGGGTGAATTTGTGACTTTGTGATAGACTGAGGTCCAGAAGATAACAGATCTTCTTTCCCCTGTATGATCCAGCCTTCTGAGGTAGCATGGGAAGGCTTCAGAGTGATAATACATGAACATGTGGTAGAGGTAGCCTGAATATCTGAAGACCCCCTGTCTGTCCACTTTGGTTAACTGATCATGGATCCTGTTGGCTATGAATTTGGCAAAATTGTACTTTTGGGTAGGGGGTTGATATGGGCTGTAAACAGACAGCATTGCTAGCATGGCTCTGTCTACATGCTCACTGTTTTGATACCCCAATACATAGGCTATCATGTCAATTAGCAGCCTGCCTACATCATTGAATTGATCATTTAGGTAGGGAGGAGGCTCTGTGGTCTGGCACTCAGGCTTCATGAAGTTCCTGATGATCTTTTGTAGTTCCTCATCAGTCAATTTGTCACCAGCATCCATCAAATGATTCATGGAGAATGGGATCAGCAACTCTGTCTGATCAAAGTGTAACATCTTGTTTATGGTGTCAGCATTGATTTGGAATAGGATCCTCCCTGATGAGGTGCTGATAGCTCTATGTTCGGCATTATAGTGTTCTGCACAGAGGCGAACGATTTCGGGGAACACATTCACAGCTGGGAGACAGTAATAGGGCAGGTTGGACTCCCAGACCCCATATGTACCATGCCCATCCTTGTGGTCTTCCCTTAGTCTACTGAAGGTCTGCAAAAAGTCCCTGCTCCCTTCAAAGTCTCCAATGAGACCATCTTTGTCTACTAATGTCAGGGCTTCCAGCTCTTTGTTTGTTTGACTCTGTGAGGCCACACTGATGGATGAAGTTGCAGGAGACGCCATGATAGAAGCTGGTTTGTGGAGAAAGGGGCAGAGATTCAATCAGAGCTTAGAGAGTTTTTGGCAGCCCCTCAACTGTTAATACAGTGAGGTGTACCTTTGCAGAAGGTAATGCAGGCTGGATTATCTGTTTTTTCTGTGGAATTCACAGGGTGTGAATTGTTACTGAGAAGTTTGCAGGGTTTATTCAGGTTTCTCTGGTATAACAGCAAGTGGACTGTACTTGGCAAAAGGGAACAATGCCTAGTACCTCGGGAAGGATTTCGGGGTTTTTAGCCTGCGAAACGAGCACTCGTTTGCTGAATTATGGTTTTAGGGTGGTGAGGGTTGCTTGGCTGGCTTTGTGTGACAGACAGGACTGTATTTGAAGGTTTTTTAATGGTGCCAAATGGTGAATTTTTCAGTGAATTTACAATGCATGGGCGAAGTGGGGAAACCGGCTAAATACCTGGACTAACCAGCTTGGACACTTGCGAGCTGGGCTGTGGAGGCTTGGCACCGTGAATTCTGGACTTTCAACGGTCGGAATCTTCAAATTTGCTGTCTGGATCAATTTTCGCGGCAGCTGGTTGTTTAACGGCTCCTTCTCTTAATCGCATGAAAATGACTAAAAACGGCTTATTAGGCCGGTTATAACGTTGAATTTTGCAAAATAACGCGATTGGCGCTTTTCGCGCCAATGACGTCATGGTGGGCCCGCTGTACGGTGATGATGTGGCGCTGATGTAAGGGCCAGGGTGGCGGGACACGGTGGCGGGCGGATGCGGTGGGAAGACTGTGTGGAGGTTGACGGGGCGCGTGGGCGGACGGAAGTGAGGTGACGTCAGGGTGACGTTGGAGCGACGTGGGAGGGAGAGCGGTAAGTGGAGTGGTGGTAAGCGAGTTCCCCGCACCACTTTTGGAGCAAAGGCGGTAATGGGGAGAGAGTTCCGAACAACCTCAGCGCCCGCCACGCGTCCTCGTACGGGCCCAAAACCGCTCTCCCCGGACGTTAACGGTCGGCAGATCGGGGCGCAAGATCGACCGTCCACCCTTGGATTTTGACTGGCGGAGATCGGAAGGTTGGCGGGTCCTCCGACGGGTCGTGCATGTTTGGAAGGGGCCCGCCGGGCAATTAAAATATTCATTTAAATAATATGGCAGGGAACTTTAGAATTTGTGGGTTTTTTGCGGGTTTGCATAAGGTTCGGGCACAAATCTTTCATGAAGGCGCAAACTATAGGAAAAGGGTCAAATGGGTTTTATGTAATATGAAAAGGCAGATAACCCCCGACCTTAGGATAAAGAGGGGGGAGGGTGATTTTACAATATTTTCCGCCCCTTTAAGTAATTTTATGGGTTTTCAAAGGTTTTTCAAGGTAAAATGGGACTTCTGGGTAGGGAAACTGGTTTGAGGGGGAGCAAAAGGTGAGTCATGGGTTCTTGACCTTGACCAGGTGTCAATTCAAGTCCCAGGGAGAGAACATTATGGCTATAGTGCCAAGGAGGGGATATTTATGCATTGTGGGGTTTATACACCATGGTGTATATAATAATAGGGATAATGGGGTATAGGGAGTTAAGTAGTAGAGTTAGCTGTTAACATGGAGGGAACATATGAGTGAGGGCTAGTTCAACCAAGTTTTCTTTGAAAATAACTTGAAATCAGGAGTAGATCAAAATGAAAAGATTTTGCACAAGAAATGTGGCTTCTTAAAGCCATAAGAATACTTCAAATATATAAATTTCTGTGCTCTGTGCATCTTTGGGAAGAGGTGTCAGTTATGAGTGAAATACAGATGAAAACAAGGGAGTTAGTCATGCTCCAGTGTGTTGCTCTTCCTGTAGATGTTTCAGCAACTTTGATTTTGGAAGAGACAGCAATTCTGCAACCCCATCTACCTACCCAACTAGTTCTCCTAGCATTTTCTGTTCCTTCTTGGAGGGTGCATTTGGACTTGCAAACCCTTTGAATGCCTTTTTCTTTTCATTGGCTTTTGCTTTCATTCCCTATCTAATACAACCCTTATTCCTTCCAAAGTCCCAGATTAAGCAGTTGGGAACCTTAGTTTCTCTACCTAGCTACCGATCTGCCAAGATTAAACAGTTTGGACAGATTTCATTCTCTATTCTATAACATGGAAATTGAAAACATAGCATGATCCAGATTAGACTGTTGGACCACCCATCAAAATTGAGTTCTTATCAAAACTGGCACAGACATTGTCTTCTTAAGGAAATATGGGATCTTTGCTTTGTCAAAGCAGAGCATATTTGGACCTTTGATACCCAATCATGAAATATGAAACCTATTGATATAGGTATCCAACAGGTATGTTGAAGAGTACTCATTCAAGATCTTAACATTTCATTGCATGTTGCCACAAGAATGATCATAACTTCTCTACATCAAATGTGAGGTTCATTAAGCAAAAGAAGATGTC
Organism: Pinus taeda; assembly: GCA_000404065.3. NCBI lineage: Eukaryota > Viridiplantae > Streptophyta > Pinopsida > Pinales > Pinaceae > Pinus > Pinus taeda. The sequence goes on along the minus strand of APFE031355423.1, from coordinate 139,361 downwards.
TTTGAAAGAACATGTAATTGCATAGACTATACTTTTAAAAGTAGACATATAATTGTGTAGACTATAAATTTTAAAATGCCACTTCCAAAATACAAGATAAGCCCAACCATCTTTCAACAAACTTCATCTAAACAAAGATAAGATTTGTTTATACTACATCTCCTAAACTACCCATCAAGTTGATATTTATTTTTTATTTTTTTTATTAGTTTGGATAAAGTTTTTTTTTTTTAAACCTAATAATAAAAAATTAATAAACCTAATAATATAATAATAATTAAAAAATATAATTATCAAGTGCATCTAGTTTAAAGGATTAATAATAATTAAGAAATCTTATTATCAAATGGGTCTAGTTTAAAGGGTTGAGAATAATAAAGTGTTTGTCCTTCCTCACTAAATTCAATTCCCAATAATATTATAAAACACATATAATTTTGGACCAAATCCAATGACATATGAGGAAGATTCAATTCCCACTAACATTATAAAATACATATCATTTTAGACCAAATCCAATAATATATGAAAATACATTGAAAATTCAAATATATGAAAATAGTAAAGCACATACAAGTGAACATTGAATGTAATTTAACATGGATGTAACTCAAAGAGCATGAGCCTTAACAAGGCAATGCAAGCCAATTGAGTGCAAGGGAGTTCAGCGTGCCAAAGTCAAGTGCAAACCTAAAAAAGTCATATAATGGTAACATGATAAAGCTCGAGTATGGACACTATATAAAATAAACTAACAAAGGTGACTTTGATGATGCAGAATTCGTTATCTAATACTAAGTTCACTTGGATCTATCTAATTTTATAGTAATTTTTTTCCTATAATTTTTCAAAAATAATTCAAAATTACATAAAATTCATTAAAAATCATTACATTATACACAATTTTTTTTATTATATTTAAAAATTTATATAAAATTATTTCACACTTTTTGAAAATATCAAAATAGATTCATTTACTACAAAATTAATTTATTCCCAAAAAATTATTCAAAGGAAAAAAAAAAGTCAAATTTAATCATTCAACACATTGATAGTCACCCTCGTTATTTTAAAAAAATACAATAGGTTCAAATTGAAACCAAAAATGAAAAATCACAAAGTCACTCGGTTATTTTAAATGTTTTAGTTTTGACAATAATTCTGACAAGTTTGCATGGGTGAACATCATCATACATTCAAGGTCCCTTGGGCCTGATTGGTTGCATTTCGCATCAAATTCAAATGGCATGAATTAAAAAATATGTGGTTCGTAAACCTCATCTTACACTCAAGGTCCTTTGGGCCTCATAGGTTGCATTCGCCATCAAATTCAAAAGGCACGAATTAAAAATTATACGAACCGCAGTGTTGGTGATAAACACAATCTTCTGAAAATTCTTGATTATAAGAGAGATATGATCACTCTGAATCGATTTGTTATCTCCATTTTTCAGGGCCCATATTATATATATACACCAAAGCAAGTAGATACAACAGCCGAAGCTAAGGAACTAATCCATCACATCAATCACAATATACTCTACATTCTCCATGAAACACTATAGGCTGCCGCGCAGCGCCACATACAGGGACTTGATAGCTGGTGGGGTGCGAGAAAACCGACTACCCCAACTGTTGACCCATGCACTCCTGTGCAAATTTGTACCCTCTCCATTATACAATTCTTACTAGATAAATCGAAAGAAGTTTGATGAATGCTTTTTATTGTTTTAGGAATTTTTGGTGTTTCTAAATTGATATAAGATTTTGAAAAAATTTAGCAAAAATATTGGAAATCCAAATTGCTTCAAAATTTTAAGTACTGTTAAATCCATTTCAATCCATTTCCATCATCTCAAAAAACGATCCAAACACTCCCAAAATTAAAATTCTTAAAAAATCCACTAAATTTCAATAAAAATTTCATTATCAATAAAATTATGACCTTATTAGGGAACGCAATAAATGAATTCCGACGAAGGTAGCTGGAAAAACTGCACTTTGCAAAACACCAATTTGAATTGATAGCGTACAGTTGCATTTGCAACCATTCATGTCGAGCACATCCAGATTTATTTTATGCAAACTCCCAAGAACTTGGCAAATATTATTCCAAACCCTTTCGCAGTAAAGATCACCTCCTATTCCAACTCTATTGCCCAATCTTCCATAAGCTTACCTGCTGACACTCTGATCATGCCTACCCAACCCCATGTAGTAGATTCAACACTAGCTCGTCGTATAATCAACCTGAGGGATCATGAAGAGCGCATGTCCCCTCCAATTAGGTTATCCAACTCTGAGAACTTAGGTTTGAAGATTACAGATTTTCTCTATATCATAATGATCAATTTCAGATTTCCAAGTGTTAATTTATGGTTGTCATTGATGTCAATTCAAGCAGTTTCAGGAGATGTGTCGTTTTTTGTTGATCAAATTGATATGGCAATTCATGATTTCTCAAGTAAAATTACCTAATCACCTTTCTTGAATTTTTCTAGTTGAACTGATTCTAGTGAATATGTGACATGCCATGAGAAATCTCATAATTTATAAGTTATGCTTGTTTGAAGTTAGGTTAGGGCTATTTCCACCTCTATAAAAAAATTAATGCAACTTCTAAATACATTGCTAGATAGGAACTCTGACATCTATTTACCAATCAATTGATATACTTAATTTTCAGGCTAACACTTTCTGGTTAATAGTTAAGAGATGTTCATGATATGATCATCCATCCATCTGGCTGTCTGGCTGTTTGTATTGATGGTCATGAAACGCGGAAGCATGCGTAAGATAGGCCTATCCATTCCTCTGATATTGATAGCCATGAAATGGCCTCATACGAAACACAAGATCCGCCCAGCCCAAATTCGAAATTTGAACTTGTACCGATGTATTAATGGGGTCGGAAATATTGGTTGCCCTCTACTGGTGTTCTTCTGAAACTGAAACCTGTGTTTGCAGCCATAAATCAATCATGGGTGAATGCTTAATTATAGCCGAACCTGTCTCTGTTCCGCCAGCTGAATCTAGTTCCGAGAGTGACGATGATAGATCGATGTCGCGGCAATCGCCGCCGAGAATGGATGAGCGAGGAAGAATGGACTATCACTATTCAACAGAATTGCGATGTTGATTGCCTGCGATCGACAGTCCCGGCGTTTTAATTATGTAACCATTACCATATGAACCTTCATAATCCCAAAGGTACGCAAAAAAGTTATTACACTCGAATGATACGTATAATCACTGGTTTATTATCTTGCCATGAACCTTATGAATTGGTGAAAATTTAATAATAGTAGTTAAAGTGGTGTTTGAAAGTATTATTTTTTTACTGAGCGTAGATAGGTGTCGAGAGATGTGGCACATGAGGTGCATGTCTTGACGGCTGGGGCGGATGGCTATCGCTCCCCCCAGCCGAGTTCGATTCCTGTGGCGGCGGTTGTGGCCCCGCGCGTATTTAGCAACCCTTCGCGACGGCTATGCCGTATTTCTTCACATCTGTTGGCTTCGGCCATTTGTATATCTGCGGGCTTCCGCTTTACATGTTGAAAAATTCTGCTGGCTTCGGCCATATGTAAATATATGTAACAATTACGCTTCTTCAGCGGGAGATTTCCCCCCTGAAAAAAAAAAATGTCGAGAGATGTGACAGAAAGCCTTGAACTCCTTTTAGTGCACTCAATTTTACACATCAATTGATACCCTCTTTAAAGAAGCTCCAAAACTTCAAGTGAACACTAGGTCCATTATTTAAATTTAATTAGGGATAAAGTAAAACTCCATAGAATTATTTCAATATCACATAATTTTTTCATATAGTAATTATATTTATAATATAATATTTAAATAAATTAATCAACAAATATTCCAATCAACAATTTGATCTATAACATTGGTTATTAGTACAATGAAAAAAAAGGATAAACTCCATTTCTGAGAAAAGGAAAACTGAAAATTAAAAATGAATTAGGCAAAGTAGCTCTAAATCCGCGTTCACATTTTAAAGAACTATAAACTTATTTGCATATATATGTATTACATTAATGTTTTAAAATGTAATAGTAAGTTATTATTATAAATAATTAAAAATATATTATAATAATGATAATAAAGAAAAATTTTGTTTAAAGTTTAAATAAAATTAAATATATAATTTTATTAAATATAATTGAACTATAAATAAATTTTTTTATATCTAAATTGAAAAGAAACGAGGACAAATATTTAAATAAAATAGAAATGATACAAGTTTTGTTAAATAATAATTATTTGAATAGTAATCATTTTTATTATATATAGTTATAATTAAAAAGAAAAAAAAGTAAACAAATATATAATCATGGTAAAATAAAGCCCGCAAAAAATTACATATTCCAAAGAAGTAAGGAAAGAAAGTTTGCATTTTTCGAAAAAGTAAGAAAAAGGTTTACTGTGAAAGTAAAATAATTTGCATGTGTAGAAAAGTCAAAAGTAAAATAATTTTCTTATTTTAAAAAGTGAAAGAAAGTAATACAGTGGAAACAAAATAGAATCCTATGTTTGAAAATTTCCAAATGGCAAAGAAATATATGTTCAGAGGAAAAGAAAATGTTATAGGATATTTGCATATTCCAAACCATTTAAAAAAATAAATATGGTCAAACTAAAATAGATTCTGATATAATGGAAAAGCATCAAATAAAACATTATATGGAAAAAAATTGCATAGTCAAGGACTGCAAGGCTGTTTGGAACAAAGATAAGGAACATACAAGATGGAAAAAACCAGCTTCTATCACAACACATTTGACAAGTTTATCATATCTTAAAAAATTACAACCACAAAATAATGGGGAATTATTAGGGACTGTACACTGAAAAAGATGACACCAATGAACTCCTCCACATTGTCACTCAAAAGATGGAAATTCTACCCAACAACATAAGAAACATGTGAAAATCCAGAAGACTAGTATTATTAGAATGCTTTCGAGAAGACTAGTATTATTCTAATGCTTTCTCTTAGTTAAAATGAATTATAACTTTTATGACTTTCAAATATTTGGGCTATTTTAAATTCGTTGGTTGTTATTTTCTTAGAAGAATTTCCATATTTACTTAAACTCAAGAGTTTGAAGTAATTAAAGATTATTTACTATTCTAAAGTAAGTTTCTAATAAAATTTTAGTTACAAAAGAGTATTTTCAAATTTAGTTACAAAAGAGTATTTTCTTTGTAGGAAACATTTTCTCTTGTTTAGCTACCTACATTAGAGGAGTTGCCTATGATCTAAGAAGGTGTAATGGCTTCACTTAGAATATTTACTATAATGGCATGTACAATATTAAATAATTACCAAAGAGTTATGGGTGTGAAGACACTTCAAAAATTAAGTGTTTATGGTTGTCCAATAACAAATATAGAACGTAGAGAAAACATTGTTGTTAAAATGGTGGCAATGTTTATTGTAGGAAGAAATTACAAAGAGATATTATCAATTGTGGAATTAAAAGGAAAAGCTCTTTCTTTTCTTAAGAAAATTTAATACCATTATATAATTTATGTTTGGCAATTACCATTATTTATTATCAATTTTTTGAAAAAATTTTGACATCAGTGAGATAATGTTAATAACTATTTCACAATTTTTTAGATTTTTATGACAACTTCAATTTCTTTATCTCTCGTCTTAAAAAAAAATATTATGAAAAAAAAAGGTTCAGTTATATATTTTGGATCCTCGCAAATTACTTTCATGAAATATGTGAATAATAAATTGTTATAATGATCTGAGTTGTATATTAACTTACCATGAATTATATTAAGTGTTCTAAAACAAATAAATATATATACAACCTTAATATATATGGATCAAGTATTGATATTATATAAATTTTGGTGAAACACGTTTTCTTTTTCAAGAAAATTTACTAAATTTACATATAATTTAATGTTTTTGATGCTTATATATTATAAGATTTATAAAAGTAATTTAAGTGTTCTAAAACAAATAAATATATATACAACTTTAATATATATGGATAAGTAATGATATTATATAAATTTTGATGAAACACGCTTTTTTTTTCAAGAAAATTTACTAAATTTACATATAATTTAATGTTTTTGATGCTTATATATTATAAGATTTATAAAGTTAATTTAAATATTACTAATATTTAATAAAATTTAATAAGAATCTTTTAATTAATTTTATAGTTTAGTAAATATTTTTAAATTAGTTTTTTTTGTTATAATTTTGTTTTCATATTAATAAATTATAAATAATATTTTAGATAAAAGAAATTATACTATACATTTACATTAAAATATATAGCATATAACTAGTCATCAAATATTTATATTCATTTTACCATATGACTTAAAATACATATTCCATAACATAATTTTAATTAATAAGCACATAAAAAATTAATATCTACAATATAACAAAATTCTTAACCTTGAATATTCATCCTCATTTTACTTTATTTTACCATGGACATTATTAACTTCTAAATAAACTTTCTTACAATATAACTAGTAATCATACATTTACATCCATTTTACCATATAACTTAAAATACAGATTCCATAACATAATTTTAATTAATAAGCACATAAAAAAATAATATTTACACTATAACAAAATTCTTAACCTTGAATATTCACCCTCATTTGACCTTATTTTACCATGGACATTATTAACTTCTAAATAGGCTTTCTTACAATAGCATGGGCCAATACCATGGCTTATCATTACCACATACCCAAAAACCATAACCAGTTTAAAAAAAAATTATAATATTTTATTTTTATTTTATTTTAAATTAAACCTTAGTACTTTTAATAAACATACAATATGACAAGATTCTTAACCATACATATTCACTACATTTTACTATGAATTATTATTAACTTGTAAATAGGATTTGTTACAATACTATGGGCCAATACCATGATTTATCAATACCACTTTCCCAAAAACCATAAGGCACTTCAAAATCAAAATATTTACAAATAATTTATTTTATGACATTTTTTAAATTATTGTAGTGGTGTAAATGTTTTTAAACATTTACATGTGGGCTCAATTAAAAAATAATAAGAGTTCAAATTTAATTGACTCGAAAGTCACCCTCCAACCAAGTATGTAGTGATGTTGTAATGCCTTGTAATCATTTTGATTTGGTCAAAATAAAATAAAAAATAAATTAAATTAAAAAATAAAATAAGCCTAGATCCGTTTTAACACCGAATATGCTAATTTTGAATATGCTAAGGGCCAATATGTTGAGATGAAAACCTCTTTTTAAAGTGAAAAGAGATTTGATAGATCAAATATGTTGAAACCTCTTTTTAAAGTGAAAAGAAATTTGATCCGAAATTAAAATAAATCTAGACAGTTTATATATTTCCATAATCTAACAAAATTTTGTAAAATGCAAAAAAAATACTTCTTAAAAATATTATGTAAAACTAAAAAATATCTTAAACATTATAAATACAAATTATGAATTTTTTTACAATAAGATTATTACAACGTAATACCTATTAAAAGAAAATAAAAAATAAAGATATACTTGTAATTAATCTATCTTTTTAAGTATGACAATAAAAAAACAAAATGTATTTAATAAAAATGTTAGTTTTGTTTCCCATTGCGAATAGACGTGGTTTCACTGCAGGTTGAATCTAAATGTATTATTTGTTTGAAAATCTTGTAAAATTATATCGTTATTATTTTAATATTTTAAAAAAATATTAAATATTAAATTGTTTTCTAAATTTTTAATAAAAATTAAAAAATGGGTTTAATAAAAATATCCTTTACCTATATCAATATTTCAAAAAATTAACATGATATTATTAGGAAATGTACTTCTTTTTATTCTATACTATCACATATTTTTTTATATATACTTTTAAAAAAATTGAAAAAATTTCTCAAATTTTTGAGTTTTTTACTACTAAATTTAAATACGGGTAGTCTAAAGAGGTTACAATTTTGCCTTGAAAATAATGGAAATTTTCTAAGGATTTTGAAAAAATTAGCAAATGTTGTAAGAAATCCTTGTTACACTTGTCAAGCTAGATTTTATGATGTCCTAGGGGTTTTTGGTGGTGCTAAATTCATTTCCACCATAAAAAAAACAATTCAAACACTCTCATAATTGAATTTCTTGAAAAAAAAATCACTAGATTCCAATGAAAATTTAGCAGTCCAAGAAAAATTGTAGCCTTTGTAGACAAGGCCTTTAAAAACACATCAAATTGCTTTTTCCACTTATTTCTATGACCCTATATGAAATCTCTATATGAAATTATTGTGAGGTTTTAAAGGTCGAATACAAGAACCAAATGGAGAAGCAATTTGTCCCATTGTGAAGTTTTACGGGAAAAAGGTAATTGAGAAGCAATTTGTCCCATAGGCTATCCTTAGCCTCATGGATGTTAGAGTAATTTCTTCTTCTTCTTCTTTAAAAATGGAGAAGCAATTTGTCCCATACGCTATCTTTAGCCTAGTGGATGTTGAATTAATTTCTTCTTCTTTTTTAAATATGTGTCGTCATTTAAGTAATTGCTTCTTCTTCTTCTTTAAATATGTGTCATCATTAAGAAGGTGTTAGCCAAACATTTCTTAAAAATATTCTTAGATATAAGTCTTCGAGTAATTTCTTCTTCTTCTTATTTAAAAATGGAGAAGCAATTTGTCTCATAGGCTATCTTTATCCTGGTGGATGTTAAAGTAATTTCTTCTTCTTCTTCTTTAAATATGTGTCATCATTAAGAAGGTGTTAGCCAAACATTTCTTTAAAATATTCTTAGATATAAGTCTTCGAGTGGTTTTATTTTACATTGAAACAGTAGGTGAATAATCCTATCCCGTGCCATAAGTATGCTTTCAGAGAAATCGTGAATCCTTTTAGAGAAATTGTGAATTGATATATGAAATAGAAAAAATAATTGTTGATTATGGGACAAGGACTTGCATTAAATTTGGTGGTTAGTAACCATTAGTAATTGGAGTGGTTTTATTTTACGTTGAAATAGTGGGTGAATAAGGGTATTATGTGCCATAAGTAGGCTTTTAGAGAAATTGTGAAGTGATTGTAACACCTTCCAGATAGCAGTCAAAACTATTTTATTTTGTTGGTAAACGAGACTCTGAAAGTCTAATGACATTTTGGATGGATAATTAAAATGGTAATAATATTATTTTTTCTTTATATATATATATATATATATAATATATATATATATATATATAATGGAAATTTCAGAATTCAAGCAGGGAGACCGGAAACGAATTCCAACCTCCATGCATTTGGGAACAAGTAAAATAGTTATACCTTTCTTTCCTCGAGATAAAAGGAGATCTCGCTAGAAAGAAAGGGGTCCGGTCTATTTTGGAAAAGAAGTGGAAGTGAAGTAACAGAAGGAGAGTCCAGAGCTCGACTTGATCCAGTTGATCACCTCGTTACGAAAAGGTATCAAAGGCTTGAGGAATGGATTGTAGTCTTGAGGTCTGTAGCTTGATTCAAGAATAACTAGAATTGTTGCCTACTGTTCTGGAGTGGAAGCTCGGGGGTAAAAGAGGACGTTATTTCCCTTCTTACAGTTGGGTGGAGAAGGTCTCACCTTGTTCAATTCGACGAAATTTCAAAGAATAGATAAGTATCTAGGATTGGTCTTTAACCTATACTTTTGCATGGATGAGTACTTGCTAAAGTTAAGGTTGAAACTGTGTCAATAAATTCTAAAATTTATATCTTGCTAGTGTTTATAAGCTGAAAGTGATTGGTAAAGGTTTTAAGGTTTTTTTTTACATTCTGCAGTTGCAGACTGGTAGGAAAATGGAGTAATATTTAGTGTTGGTGTAAACTTCCTTACGAAGTAAAGCAGATAAATGAAGAAATGGAAATTAATTGATCTGAATCTCTTCAACTATGAGAATTATCCAAGATCTTTAACTTGTGTGGTGTTGATAGAATTACATTTAAAAGGGCATAAAAGAACCACATGTGCATGCTTAAACAAGAGGAAACATGACGACAATCAACAATTCAAAACACGAGACATTTGATAACGGAGTTCACCCAGTGTGGGCTATGTCTCCAAGCTCGGTGTCAAGATGGTGGAGGTCACTTCATATAATGATGGAAATGATGATGATGTACATGGAAGACTCTTTGTCACAATAAGGTCATATGCCCTCAAACAAGAGTGGCTTGTCTCTCCATGAGACATTCCACTTCCAGGAATTCTCACTCAAGAAGGCTTCCTCTTAGCATGACAAACTAACAAGATCTCACAAAATGTGGCAATGAGTATCCCTTCAACATAGTTACACAGGGACCTTAACAACAATGCATAGCATGAAAATCTAATGACATCTCACATAATGTGGCAATAATGATCCCTTTACATAGTATCATATAGGGATCTCAAGAATAATACATCATCTCAACAATAATGAAAGGAAACATAACATAACTGCTTCATGTACCTTCACTTCTAAAGATGGCCAAAAAAAATGAAAAGGTTCAATTGCAAAAACTGATTGCACCACTAAATTTATGGCGTTCAGTAGTGTAAAATTGATTACCAATTCGTCCAATTCTAACACTGTCAAATTCTGGGCCTTCGAGAATCTTTTAGATTCCCCATGATTCTCCAAAGATTTTGCTGCACAGGCTGACTAAAGATCTACTACTCAGATCACAAATATGATCATGTCATCATTATCCTTGTTAAATTCTAAGACTTTTGAGTATACAGTTGGCTGCATTATGACTATGGCGAATTCTAGCCTCAAGGGAATCTAAAGATTCCTGAAGATTATTCAAAGATTATATTGTGCTAAGCACCTGCAATTATGTTGCTCAGATGATGAATCCAACTTCACCATCGTGTTCCCTGTGAAAATATGAGAAAAATGACTATAAACATGATAACATTTTGACAATCTAAAGTTTTACCTCCCAAGGAATATCCAAGATTCCTTAAAAAATCTGCATGAGAATATTCTTGGAACTCGCCTCGATTTTCATGCCTAGGGCGAACCCCTCTACATTGTGACATGTTTCTTGCATGCCCCACCGGTCTTCTCTATTTGTCGTTCAGACACTTCCCTCCTTTCCGTGCTAAGGATTGGCAAGGGGTTAAATACTTAGGCGCCGACGAACTTAACAAAGCCATGGCCATTGGCCTAGCGGCCAAGTCTAGAATATAGGTAACAAGGGGTCAGAGGATCAGATCCCGCCTATTCAAAAATCAGTCTGTGTATCTTTTGGTTTTGGCATTAAAATAATTTTAGATTCTGGTTAATATATCTTTTAACCAACCTTATATTAATAACCTTCGACGGTTTATAATATGATGGTGATTTTTAATACCATACCTTATAAAAATACACCCCATTAATTTTTTTTGTCCTTTATGGTGTTATAACCATATTACTTCAACATATTTTGTCTTAATATGGAATATTTTAATATAAAGTTTGTTTGATGATATTTGTTATATGGTTTTAATAAACATATTTTAATACTTTTTAAATGATTTGTTACGAGAATTTAATATTATTGATATGTGTATATTTTTTGTCTTTTTATGCAGCGCTAGGAGAAAATGTTAGTGCACCATGTGTCGATGGTTGAGTGGCCATTCAGTTGCCACATAAACTTAGTGGGTCCCACCTTCTGACTAGGATGCCATGTGGCACCCTGTGGACCCCACTTTTTCCATGTCTTGTCAATCTTTAAAGAGTCTTAAGTTGGTCATATAGGCTCGGATTTGAGTGTCATCCACACTATTGGAATTAGGGCGACGAGCAAATCGATCTGGTCCTAGTTCGAGAGAAATCTGACCACTTTGAATTTTGAGCTATTCTGAGCCCTCTTGGACTTCTGAGCGTCTCTGAAGCCACCTAGATCATTCCTCCCCACTTAGGAGATTTTGGTCCTCCAAAAGCATGAACATAATCTGCAACTACTTTGTACATTGTCTGCACCAAAGTGTCCTAACAGGTCACCCGTCCTTCTCCTTCACCTTTGTTCTTCGGAGCCATAAGCAGTGAACCGACACCTGCTTCTTCTGCAAGCCTGTAGTACAATATTTTTCAAATTACATGCTTACTTTCATGACCAATAACGACCTAAACATCTCATACTTTACACAAGTTTATAATACATACTCTGTGGTCAAGTTTACATCAAAATGGAAATAGTACCCCAACTATCAATGCAAGGCCAAACCATCATTGTTGCTTCAACAAGTGATGGAAAACACATCATCACTTTTACAATCTAAATTGAAAAAAATCATTTAAAAAAAATACAGCCATGACAAGCTAACACATCTAGAAAAACCATCTCTTACTTATCAAAGTGAATGGGTCATCTCCCTGTGGCGGATTCGCTTGCGGAACAACTTTTTCAACTAGCTCGTGCACATGCGCTTTGTTTTTAAGGCGTTGCTCTGGATGGAGCCTCCAACATGTGGATCTTTGATGACAACCTCTGTTTCAATGACTACAATAAGTCTTCCTCCTCCATGCCTCTTTAACATGCTTCTTTCCTTGGCATGGAGAAGACCTTTCATGCCTCATCCTCTTTCATGTTGCCATTCTCTTCCAGCACTCAACAATCACATGGTTATGTAAACCACAAAAAATACATGTTTTTCGATTCCATGATTTATGTTCGTCATTAACAACATGCTTGTAATCAAAATGAAATTTGGAATACTAAGATTTGTTATACCTTTCCTAGTTGTCGCTGGTGCCATTATGGTGATGAGAGCTTCCCTCAGCTCTTTCTCTGCAATGTGCACTACCATGGGATGATGGTGATGTGTTCCTAGCATTCTATTTCCTTGATGGTTTCAACAATGTCTCGAAAGCTTCTGACACCTTTGAGCATTCTCCTTTGGTGTATCTCAAACCAGCGAATTGAGTTCTTTTCATGACCTCCAATGGCTGAGTCATGCCTTGGCCATTAACACCAAGTCTTCCTCCTTTGTATCCCATCTTGGTAAGGAGCCTCATGCTAGTTCCTGTAATTGGTATCTCCACATTTCCAACATAAATAACATCATGTGAAGATGAATCTAAAGAAAAACCAACATTGTTTACCTCCACTGTTGATTCTAAAACAGGTGATGAGAGCTTCTCTAAGCCTTCATTGTTATTCAACTTCTCCAAGGCCTCTGTGGTGGCTCGTAGCTGAAGATGTAGTCTCTACTTTTCCTCTTTCTCTTCTTGTAGAAGCCTCCTTAATTTAGCATGCTCTACTTGAAGACTTTGGTTGTTGCGCTTCAATTCTTCCAGGGCCTCTTTCGTGGCTTGCAACTGAAGCTCCAATCACTGCTTCTCCTCTTCCAAATTGCGCATATACGGAAATTGTGCATATGCGCATATCTATCGTATATGCACAATTTTCGTATATGCGAAATTTCTGTATCTAGAATTTGCGCATATACGATGCAGATACATAAACGACGTGCATATATGGAATATATGCACATACAGGAAAGTTAGGGATATATGTAAGATATGCGCATATCTTCCGTATATGCGCAATTTCCATATATGCGCATATCTTCCGTATATGCACAATTTCCGTATATGCAAAATTTTTGTATACAAAATTTGCGCATATACGATGTAGATACATGAACGAAGATATGTACAAATTCCATATACAGAAATTGCGCATATACGGAAATTGTGCATATACGGAAATTGCGCATATACGGAAGATATGCGCATATCTTCCATATATCCCTAACTTTCCTGTATGTGCATATCTTTCGTATATCCCTAACTTTCCTGTATGCGCATATCTTCCGTATATCCCTAACTTTCCTGTATGTGCATATGCGCAATTTCTGTATATGGAAGTTGTGTTGATCATGGGAGTAGGCTCGGCGTCTGATTATTTCTCATAGAGTTGTCTTGCATAGTCAAACCATTATTTGGTTGTAATATTATTTTCAATTTGCTTCTTCCTTGATTGAAGTTCTCGCCAAAAAAGCTTTGGGTTATTCTTGTCTAAATATATTAACTTTTCTGGCCTTTGGGTTTTTCCTTTTAAAATCTACTTAATATTATTTTCAGCGTGTTTTTTCCTTGATTGAAGTTTCCGCCAAAAAAACTTTGGGTTATTCTTTCCTATATATTCACTCTTATCGCCTTTGGGTTTTTCTTTTTAAAATTTGCTTATATAACTTTATATTCATCTTCTCTTTGCCTTCATTTTTCAAAGTTCTCCTTGTCATTTTGCATTTCTCATCAAACCAAATGTTTACAACAAAACAATTTGATTTTGATTTCCTATTTTTTGCTCTTTTGCATTTCTCAAGTGCACCTTGAATTATATTTGTTACCTCATCACTGTTGAAGTTTTGGGAACCATTTTTCTCCTTTTGAAATGATCTCTCTAGCATTGTCTTGAAGATTGTACAATTTTCCTGTGTCAAAAAAAATTGCCCCTTGATATTAATTGTTGAGAACATTGGGTTTTCCTCCTATGTTGCCAATAACTTTATATAAATTAGGTTATGCTCTGATGTCACCTGATGACATGTCACAATAATTAAAGCACACTGTTTTTTTTTGGGTACAATTGCATTTTAGAGTAATCTTCTCATAGCTTTCTTGTAGCAGTACACTATTACTCTGTGGTTAAACCAGCCACTTCACCTTTGACACAATGCTTTACCATCCAAGTGCATTGATTCTAAAAACACAATTTCAATGATATCTTATATCAACAGTACGTAGTGTGAAAAAAGAATCACTCACATCTTGTGAGAGTCCTTTCATTGTGTTGCAAGGGTTTTGGAATAAGGGTTTTTGGAAAGGTAAGAATGACAATGTTGATCTTATCTTGGCTACAATAGTGTCATTGTTCTTGGCAAAGGCTTCATTAGTGTGTCAGAGTTTCATCTTCAATCAGCAAAGAAAGAATCTTCAGTCATCTTACGGCTATTTCGTTGTCCAACACTTTTGGCAAGGGATTGTCTTGGTTGGGTTTTAATGGTTACATCATTTGCAATAATGTTCATTGTAAACAGGGCATTATTCGCTAGCACAGGTACTCATATTAGTTGATTTCATTTATTATCATTTTCAGGGTGGTTGAGTGGTGGTAGGTAAGTGGTTGAAGTCACCTTCAAGTTGGAGCTTGAAAACTCTTCAATGTGGTAGGGTGGAACTTGCTAGGGTGTTGGAGCATCCTTTCAGCGAACTGTTGATAAAACTAAGGCGTTGGAGTGTCCTTTCAGTGGAAGTTGGAAAATTGAACGTTTTTCTAAAGTGCTAGGGAGTCACGACTTCCCTTTCAATGGGAGCTAAAGCATTTTTTATGTACTCATAAAATTATTGCGCCAAAAACACATTCTATAACCCACTATGAAGGGGATGTGTAAGTATGTTGCGTCTATAATAAAATAATAATAAAAATTAAAATTAAAATTAATGTCGATCCAAAACAAAAATGAAAATATATTAATTGATTAAAAAAAACTATAATACAATTCAACGCAAAAATCAAAAATCCTACTCCGGAAATCTTTTAATATTTATTAATTAATTATTTGTAAATGGATTTTTTAAAGAAAAACCATATTTCTATGGATATATTAAAATCTTAAAAGATATAAATATTTCCAAGTTGTAATAATCTGAAAATTATTTTCCAAGGTCAAAGTTGTAATATTTGAATTTATTAATTTGATGTAGTTTATTATAAATTTGTTTGTTATCATGCCATCTCAAATAGCTTCATTATATCTTCTAATCGATATTAAAAATTTAATATTATTATTATTATTATTATTATTAAATATAATATTTATATTAATATCATTAGATTTAACTAACCTAGATCCATTGGACTTTGGATCTATCATGTGCCAAGAATGATCAAATTCTTCAAAGTGCAAACCTTTTTTTTGGTGTAGAATTTGAGGAAAAGTTTGCATATAGAGAGATTTGCATTAAATTTTCTTAGGGCGACATGTTCTTTGCTATGATAGTTGCATTTCATCATTAATACATTAAGTTCACCCCATATCATCATTACATTATTCAAATCTACACCATTATACATCAACATATGCAATTACATAAAAAGAAACAACATCACCATCATCATCAATGAATGGAACATTAAAAGAACATTACAAGAAAACATACACGCATATAGAGGCACCAAAGTTGGTCCAGGACAAGGGGAAAACCCATTATGGGGATAACCCTTGTAAATATTCTTCTTCTTAGACCGTCATCAAATGATGCAACAAAAAAGAGTACAATAATCCATAATTTTATCTATGCAGCAAAACAATAATGATATCTATGAAACGGATCTAATCATGCCAAGAATCAAAACCCTCTTATAAATAGTTGTAATGTGTTGTCACAAACTAATGTATACTATTGACACTGTGTCGAACACTGTCGTCACTGCCAATGAGCCCATACATATGATTGCATCAAATAATAAATCAGATCTACAGATATACAAATATGTATAACAACAGAGAGAAATCCAAATCTACCAAATCACTGAAGTCAACTAAATCCAAGATGTCAAATCTTAGATCTGAACTTTGGTCACCCTCATTACAACTCTGTGTGCGACCGAAACTCCTTGGTCGCTCTCTCGGTCCCTGTATGTGAGAAACTGAGACTGCAAGATCACTCTCAAGAGGTCTTGATGCAAGCGACTACTGAACAGCGAAAACCCAAAGTCGATCCCTTACCGGTGATGTGCGAGCGACCAAGATGTCCTGGTTGCTCTAAAGACACTATGTGCAAGCGACCAGGGATCGATACCTCCAAATTTGTCTCTGAGACCATAGTCACTCCCATAAGCCTCTATTCCAACGACTATGGGTCTCTGGTCACTCTCATAAGCTTGTGTGCTAGCGACCAAGGGCAAGAATGCCCTCTTCTGTGCTAGCAACCGAGATACGAAAAACCCTAACCTAGAGCAAACCCTTCCCTGTGATTTCAAACCCTAGAGCGAACTCCTTTCATTGACCCTGTGTGAACCAAAACAAAAGAGAAGAGAAAATGTGTCCAAATGATTTTGAAATATCTTCTATTAGAGGTTTTCCTAAGAGTTCACTTGGGGTTAAAGCTAACCCACGCAGTTACTCATGTGGTTAAGGCCGACCCATTCCAAAACACGTGTGAATAAAATAATTCATAACTCAACTTCCAAGCAGTTACTCATGTGGTTAAAGCCGACCCATTCCAGAACACGCGTGAATAAAATAATTCATAACTCAACTTCCGCTTAACCCGCTTAACCAAATTGGGTGATCCTTGGATCGATTTTGGCCCTCTCGAAAAGAGGAATCTAATACAATCATTATCTTGGTCATTTGAGCTATCCAAGGTGAAATTTTACCACCGTTACAAAAGCTAACAATTTGATCCGTCTCGACAGATGATAGATATGGAGTTAAATGGATCTATGCTGGCTAGAAAAGCATTAAAGTTTTTTTGTCCCAAGAAGGTTTTCCACTTAAAAATTCTTATGTTCATTGTCTACTACTCATTTATGATTTTAACTTGATGCTGAAGATTTATTAATACTCTGAAAATGCTTAATAAGTTACCAATTGTTAAAAACACTGATTCACCCCGTCTCTTCACCCCGTGTCAGTGTTTCCAACACTGAGCATAATGATTCTCAACCAAATGTTTGTATTATTATAATTACAATAGCATATCATCTTAATTCTAATTGCGTGAGTTGATTACCAAAAGATTTATAGCCAAACATTTGTATATTAAAATTACAATGGCATTACATCTTAATTCAAATTGTATGAATTGATCACCAAAATATGTCCGACTATTGCGAGAATTTGTCTCGGAGATTCTGTGTGGAACATTTTTTTTGACTGACATTTCGTGTAAACACTTCACTCATCCTTCCTGCTGTTCACCCTTAAGGATGGGTTAAGTGTTCATCTAAAAAATCAGCCAGAAAATTATTCCAGAGTTTCTTAAAAACAAATTCTCACAGTATGCTAAACTGGAAATGAACTGGAAATATCTGGAAATAAACTGAAAATATCTACATTCTAAAATGTCTGACTACTATAGTTCATCAGTCTCTTGTCCCTGATAATGAATGAATCGTGAACAAAGATTATGATAACCACACTACATCGTCATCAATCAAGATCTGGGTGAACTCTGAATAGAGGGTGAGTAAAGAGCAAACCAAAAGAAAAATGTTATAACAGTATCAGTGAAGACCACATATGCATGGCATACCAGACGAAAACTGCCTGGAAAAAATCATTTATGAATTCCACATGAAACATAATTTATATGAATGTACCTGTATTTTAAGCAATGAGATTTCTTTACAGAATGAAAGAAAAATGCAACCCTTGTTAGGATAGGATTAATATATTGGATCGGCAATAAAAAGCCAGGTGTCTTGGACAAGCATTCTTTTATATTATTAAAATGAAATTTACAAACTCAGGAAAAAAATAAATGTTATTTCAGATGGCCAGTATACTTCTTGGAAAGCTTGTCTAATGAAGCCAAATAAAACAATAATGTATTGGATCTGTAATAAAAGATGAAGTGTCTTGGACAAGCATTCTTTTATATTACTAAATTGAAATTTACAAATTCAGGAAGAAAATAAAATTCTTTGAGATGCCCAATGCACTTCTTGGAAAACTTGTCTAATGACGCCAAAGAAAACAATAAATAAGAAAGCCCAAAAATAATCAAAAAGGATTTATTGGAGAATGAACTTAATTGCACTAAGAGAAGTGAGGTGCTCTACAGCCCTCAGTTGGGGAAGATCTACAACACTTTGTTCATATGAAAGACCAAAAATAATCAAAAAGGATTAATTGAAGAATGAATTTAATTGCACTGAGAGAAGTGAGGTGCTCTACAGCCCTCAGCTGGGGCAGATCTACAACACTTTGTTCATAAGAAAGTCCAAAAATAATAAAAACGGATTAATTGAAGAATGAATTTAATTGCACTGAGACAAGTGAGGTGCTCTACAGCACTCAGCTGGGGCAGATCTACAACACTTTGTTCACAAGAAAGACCAAAAATAATCAAAAAGGATTAATTGAATAATGAATTTAATTGCACTGAGAGAAGTGAGGTGCTCTACAGCCCTCAGCTGGGGCAGATCTACAACACTTAGCTCATAAGAAAGACCAAAAATAATCAATAAGGATTAATTAAAGAATGAATTTAATTGCACTGAGAGAAGTGAAGTGCTCTACAGCCCTCAGCTGGGGCAGATCTACAACACTTTGTTCATGTGTACATGAATGTAATGCTAAAAAAAATAGAAAAAGACTCTACCTCTTATTTCTCATAACAATTACCATATAATGTCAACAAAAACAAAAAGAAATCAGAACACGCCTCATGAAACAATCATGAAAAAATTGAGGTTTACATCTCATATTTTTATTCCACTGAACACTTAATATAGCCAAGGTTAAAACAGATCTATGCTACTAATAACACATTTGTCACAAGAGAACATAAGATTGTCCCCGATCTTCGATCACTCCTCTCTAAATGAAGTAACAATTACTCTGCCTTGGTACTAGTTTTCAGTTTAATTAACATAAATGAAAGTGTTTTAATTTAGATAAAAGCAACTTCTTCAATTTGGTAATCAAGCTACCTCACTGTCTTGAAGGCTAATGATGTGGCATATAACATCATTGTTTGGACCTCCAGCAATAGCCAATTGCCCTAATAGCCAGAAACTGTTAGAATGGAAAGAGATTTCAAACAACATAAAAGACTGGGCTTTCTCTACTTTGCAGTAACCTATGATAGGAACTTCTAATCAAAAATGAATTCTGTACCTCATAGCAGCTTAACGGTAGGCACTTTAACAACCAAGAATGACCGAAAATCTCCAATGCACATGAGATAAGACCCGCTGTCAATACTGTAAAACATTGTTAATCAGTTGACCTTGCTTGTCTCCTTACAAGCAGTATGGATGAAACCCCTCCAACCAAAAACAAAATGTGGTAGGCACTTTAACAACAAAGAATGACCGAACATCTCCAACGCACATGAGATAAGGCCCGCTGTCAATACTGTAAAACATTGTTAATCAGTTGACCTTGCTTGCCTCCTTACAAACTGTATGGATGAAACCCTTCCAACCAAAACCAAAGTGTGCCAGTTCAATGTCATGATGCAAACACTATTCAAATAACCTGGTTACTTTTAGTGGATTCAATTGCATAAATCAAATTATGAGCTTTGTAGAAAAGGACTTTGTCAGTCAGGGGACAATGAAATGGATACAAGGTGGTGCTTCTCCTAGCATCGATAAGAGACCCAAATTGAACCTCGCAAAGGGGTAAAGATAATGAACCCAGAAGAGGTATCAAACAAGACATCAGAGAAACAATGGAAAATACTTTCTGCTGGTTTTACCTAGCACTCAGTGGGTCTGAACTATGTCATCCTCATCTGACTAATAGAAAGGACACAAACTGACCAACTCAATGCTTAATTCTTTGAATTTTTCTATCAAACAGGCCTATAGATTTTATGATAAAAGAATCTTAACACATTCACCAGTGACCAATCCGATATCCAAATTTCTAACTCTAAAGAAGGTCCTTCACACTTGGAAACGGATCCATTTTAAGGGACACAAACTGCATTCTTCAACAATTAAATCAACTGTCAAATGCCAACACGGTAAGAGTAACCAGATCATGATAGCAGAAAGCCATATTTGCACTTGGCTTAAAATAATGAATCCATACATTCTTCTAAAGATGCAGAAACCATTACATTGAACGTTGTGATTTAACCAACCAGATCATGCCCTATTTTGGCATACAGCCAGATATGGGCTACATCCACATTTCAATAGGTTAAGGTCCGGTACACGGCATGGCATGTATCATTCTAAGAGATGTTATTAACGACAAGTAACTTGACTAAGGCCCATTTTGCACTGGTTGATAGGTTTGAATGAACAAAAACAAGACAGTTTCTTTAACATATCTTAAAGCAATTGCAAATAAATTATAAATTATCTTGAAGTATGTGGAAAGTTACTTTAAAAACACACAAATTTCTGAAATCAATTTTAGTTGACTTTATCCTTAACAGAACTGAGAAAGATCAGAAATCCATCCAAAATGCAACTTCATTAATAGCCCTGTGCCGCATTGTGAGTGAAATCAGATATATCCTTCATCTTAAATTGTACATTTCCCATTATATTCCCTTGATACCTTACATTAAGATTAAGGTCAAGATTGACTAAATCCTGCATATTTCCATCCTCTCTTCAAAAATATCCCGAGGTACTTTAAACTTCTTTGCATGCACCTCAAAATTAATCTGCTTTGGTTGCTTTTACTGTAATTTAGCCAGACATGGAAGAAAGTAGAATATGGTCATACATTTTTAAAAAGCTTATCTTAAAACAATGTTAACAGGTGCCCTTAGGTTATAAACCCATATAAGTTTCGCAAAAAAATTGTGTCTAATTTATTCAAAAATGTAGGTGCTTCTGAAACCTTGAAAATCTGGTTTTTAATTCCAATATAAAGGCATCCGCATTCTGTCAACTTTATTAATGTTGGCTAGGAGACTTCAGCCAAATTTTAACATAAAGGGGTGCATTGGAAGCGTCAATCCTCACCTTGATACTGAACTAGTAGGGGTGACGGCCATCAAAAGGAGAGGTAGCTCAGTGATAGAGGCTAGAGCAGCCCAGCAGCCGGAGACAGGACCTGGGGTTTGATTCGTAGGTTGTCCACTTTTCAACATCATATCAGAGAGAGCCGTTGAGATGAACTGGTAGTGGCTAGGAAGCCTATGCCAATGTGTCACTTCCAGAAAGGCGTGTTCAGATTTATCAGTGGTGGTTAGGAGGCCTCAGTCAAAGTGGTGTCAAGTGGTGCATTGGAAATAGCAATCCAATTCCACACCTTGATATAGAACTCGTTAGAGTGCCCATCATGAAAGGGATAGCTCGGTGATAAAGCTTCTTACCAGACAGATAGAACCTGGGTTTGATTCCTAGGTTGTCCAATTCTCAACATGGTTATCAGGGCCAAGTGTTGAGATTGATTGGCAATGCCTAGGATACCTGCTCCAAAGTGTTCTTTAGGGGGGGAGGGAGGTATTGGCGGTAGTGATCCACATATTTTAGACTGAACCAGTAAGGGTGCCCATCATGAAAAGGGCCTGTAACTTGGTCATATAGCAGCCTTCCAATTGGGGATACGTCCTGAGATCAATTGTTAGCATGTACAGTTTCCAACATAGCAGCAAAACCAGGTATTAAGGTTGACTGGCAGTGCCTAGGAGGCCTGAGTCAACAAGTGGCTTAAAGGGGATGCTGGAGATCTTGATATCAAATTGATAAGGATGCCAGTCATGAAAAAGGCAGGCGGCTTGACGTTAGTAGATGCAGGCCCTGAGTTTGATGCCCAGCCTGTTCAAATCCCAACATGGTATCAGAGCCAGGTGTTGAGATTGACTGGACGTGGATAAGGAGGCTTGAGCTAAAGTGTTGCCTGAGGGACTTGATGAAGGTAGGAATCCACATGTTTTAGATCAGACTCGTAAGGGGGGCGATCATGGAAAAGGCATGTAGGTCAGTGCTAGAACAGCCTACCAGTCAGCGGAAGGTTCAAGGATCAACTGCTAGCTTGTCCAGATTTCAACGTGTCAGCAAAGCCAGGTGTTGAGGTTAACTGGAATTGGCCAGGAGGCCAGTGTCAAAGTGTGGGTCAAAGGAAGCACCAGAGATAGACTCTAGAATTCCACATCTATATATCATATTGGTAATGGTACCTGTCATGAAAAAGCCAAGTGGCTTGGTGTTAGTAGCTGAAGGTCCTGACTTTAATTACTAGCCTGTCCAATTTTCAGCATGGTATCAGAGCCAGGTATTGAGATTGATTGAAAGTGGCTAAGAGGCTTTGAGTCAAATTCTAGATCAAACTGGTAAGGTGGCCAATGATGTAAAGGTCATTTAGCTCAGCAGTAGAGCAGTCCCCAAGGGAGCCCATCATGAAAAGGCAAGTAGCTCAGTGATAGTAGGGAAAGTTCCTGGGTTTGATTTCTAATCTGTCCAGCTTTCAACATGGCATCAGGGCCAGATATAGAGATTGATTGAAGGTAACCAGCGGGCTTGAGCCAAGGTATGGTTTGGGAGGCCGGTGATGGAGGTCGTAATCCACACCACAAGTTTTAGATCAAACCAGCAGAGTTGCCCATCATGAAAGGGGCATGTAGCTCGGCAGTGGATCAGTCCACCGACCGGGGGCAGGTCCTCCGTTCAATTGCTAGCCCGGCCAATTTACAACATGGTATAAGTACAAGGACTTGGGGCTGACTGGTACTCGGTAGGAGGTCTGAGTCAAAGTGCGGCTTAACAGAGTGGTAGAGATATCTACACCTCGATATTAAACTGGTTAGTTAAATGGTAGAAAAGCTCTTCAACAATGGATAGATCCTGAGATATGTTTGTGTATATCAAACTACACCGCAATCAAAGAAAACAAAAAGTTCTCAGTATATTCTTGCTTTTATACAATAGAAAAAGAAATATATCAATACAAATAATACTAATATTGCAAAACTTCAATTGCACGACTGAGTTATATCATTCATTCACCTGAGCTATATCATTCATTCACCTCTGCAAGTAGCAGCAGGGCGCCAACTGCACTCATTATAAAATGTACCGCTTCTGATATTCCATTACATTAACCCAAGCAAAATCAGGCTATATGAATGAACAAAACATGGTACCCAACCAGAAAACTCAGACATAACCGCAAGAGACCTTCCAAAATCCAGCATGCCCTTGACCATATCTTCCAAAACCCCAAAGGCATGTTGTTTCACAGACCCCTATGTGGTGATTTAGAGACGATCCGTGATGATGAAAAAGAATCCATCCCTACCCACTTAATTTCTACCGATATAATTATTCCGAAACATTAACATCAGGAACCCATCACCCTGCACCCCCACAAAAAGAAAAATGGTACTAGTGGTGAAGAGTTAGAAGACCTATTCCAGGAACCCAGTTCGTGTTAAGACCGCATTTCGAACCCTACTGAGATCTCTGCCCTTCAGAGTCCTCCCCGCGCCTTCAAATACAGAGAACGATGTAATTTGGCTTCTGGCGAGCTGCCGAGCAATCAATTCATGCGGTGGAATCCTCTCGTCCTCCTTATCCTCCTCTTCCCCATCATCTTCATCAATACCAAATCCATCCTCAATTGGCGTAATCCTCCTGTGACTTTCCCTTCTTTGAACTCTCGACCAGTCAGGTATATTCACAGGGGCGGATTGATGCCTGATGCGCGAAACATTATTGACGCTATCTTCATTCGCAAGGCTCCGAGGAATCATGCGCGAGGCCGTGGGAAGCCGCCGAGAAGTAGAGGCGATTTCTCTGACCTTCTTGATCTCTTGGGATTTGAATCTCGGATCTCTGGTATTGGGCTCGGAGGGAACAACAGCCCAGATTTCCTCCTCCTCGAATTCCTCTGAGGGATTCTCCATTTGGGTACTGATAGAAGATGCCAAACTGTAAAAACTAGCCCTACCCATATAAGAATTGCTGCGTTCCATGGTTGCTCGATACAGAATTTGAGTTCAAATCTCATAACAGCACATTTACCTATAATGTGGATAATGTGTCGCGAAGCTCAAAATACAGTACAGTTAAAAGGTCCCTTCTGTCACTATATGGATATCTGGTTTCAGTCCATTAAAACATATCTGACCTCTTCTGGATAATGTCCAGAAGACTTATGTGCTGCTCTTAATTTATAGCTGGCTTCTCACACGGATCGGATTTGAAGTTAAGATTCAAGCGGATTTTATGATGGTATTCTGCGACCACCCTGATGTAGTAATTTTTCCTTTCCTCACAATTTACTTTCCCAAAACTGAATTCATTGTTTTCAAACCCCAAAAGGTCCCACGGGGATCGCATGTGGAGACATGACGAGGCGTGAATATGAAGTTTTGCTTTTCCCACGGGATTGAGGTTTTTGCTGAGGTATTTCTTGGTAGAATTTTAATTTTTAAATTTATTAAAATATATTTTAAAATATATAAATATAATTAAATTGAGTGCGAGGAATTTTTTGGACGAGTAAAAGTAGTTGGAATTTCGGTAAAAATATTCAAAAAATCATGTAGAGGTAGTGTCTGAATTATGTTTTTGATGATGGAAATGAATTCAGCACCATCAAAAAAAAATTAGGACACCTAAAATTATGAAATTTAAAAGTTTTTACTTGGATTTACAAAAATTTCTACTAGAGTTTTTCAAAATATGGTCGGAATTTCCATAACTTTCAAAAGTGGTTGGAATCTGGGCAAAAAATTTTCTAAAAATCTTGTAAAAGTAGTGTTTCAATCATGTTTTTGATGGTGGAAATGGATTCAGTCCCATCAAAAATTTATAGGACACCTAAAATTATGAAATTTAATAGCTTTTTACTTGGATTTACAAAAATTTCTGCATTTTTTCAAAATATAATGGGAATTTCCATAACTTTAAGAGAAAATACATAATTGTTAAACTACCATTGGATTAAATAGTTATTTGATATTTTTTAAGAAAGTCTTTCTACATGTGATTTATGCCAAGTTCGTATTATAACTATTATGCCAAGTTCTTATTATAACTATTATGGATTATAAAAACCTCTATCCAATAATATTTTTAAAAAATTAAAAATAAAATTTTAATTTTAATAATATGAATATATTATTATTTTAATAATAAAAGAAGTCTATATGTTATTTATTAAAAAAAATCAAATTTAATACTATTATGTTAATTATTAAATTAAATATCAAATTTAAAATATTATTATGTATAATTATTTAAATCACAATTTAAAATATTTCATTAGACATAGATTCACAATGAAGTCAACCATCCAACTAACGTTGGTAGTGAAGGAACAACAAAATAAAGATTTGCCACGTAAGCCATTTTCGGGACACAAGTAATGGATAAGGATTGATATATTAAATTGCGATTTTATTGCAGAGTTATATTTTAAAATTGTAATTGGATATGTTTTGATTTTCAAAATATTATTTGTTTATACTTTACGTTTAGAATTATTAAACTTATAATACATATTTTATAATTAAAGAAGGTAATTTTAATTTTATTTTTTTTATTTAAATTATTATTTTTTTAGAAAAAAATTATGATTAAGATGGTTTTAAAAGTGAAATTGTGATTTTTAAAATTTTTCATATTATATTATTTTATAGAGTTTTTAATAAGGGAAAATGTGTTAATGAAATTAGTAAGTGTGAAAATGTGTGAATTTATTTAAGGAGTTGTTTTTAGTGTGTTTTTTTGGATTTTTTCGATGTTTTTATTGAATCTTGATTTGTTTTTATGTGTTAAGGGGTTTTCGCATTGCATTATATTAGATATCATTTTGAAATCTTGATTTGTTTTTAAGTATTGAGGGGTTTTGCCAGTGCATTATATCAGATATCATTTTTTGCATTATATTAGATATCATTTTTTGGGATTCAACTGCAGTAAGTAAGTCATTCATCTATGACCATTTCCATGAGAAGTAGTAGTAATTGACTAATTTCTCATGATTTTTGAATATGCCACTTAGCACTCATGGCATCCGATGATGCTCACAAGGGTGAAGAAGTGGGATTAGATATAACCCTCACAAGGGTGAAGAAGTGGAATTAGATATCATTTTTTGAGATTCAACTGTGTTAAGTCATTCATTTATGACCATTTCTTCACCCCTGTGAGCATCACCCTATACAATGAGTGCTAAGTAGGCTATTCAAAAATCATGAAAAATCATGAGAAATTAGTCACTTAAAACTACCTCACATGGAAATGGTCATAGATGACTTACTAATCCCAAAAAATGATATCTAATGTTAATTTGTGTTATTTAAACTAGATTCAACACCTTTAAAAGCCTTATACAATGAGTGCTAAGTGGACTATTCAAAAATCATGAGAAACTAGTCACTTACTACTACCTCTCATGGACATGGTCATAGATGAATGACTTATTTCACTCAGTTGAATCCCAAAAAATGATATCTAATGTTGATTTGTGTTATTTAAACTATATTCAAACACCTTTAAAATCCC
The DNA here is from genome assembly GCA_000404065.3 of Pinus taeda. Classification (NCBI taxonomy): domain Eukaryota; kingdom Viridiplantae; phylum Streptophyta; class Pinopsida; order Pinales; family Pinaceae; genus Pinus; species Pinus taeda. Next base: position 112,173 of record APFE031355423.1, on the reverse strand, counting down.
CAAGAGCACATCAATTGTGTAAGGGTTATCCACCAAACTTGTAATTTCAATCAATTCCTATCCAATTTTAGAGAAATTAGACAGGACTAAAAAAGTTTACAGAAAATCTCACTAAAAAACAACTCTTTTATTTAATACAAATATTTGGTAGACATAGTTATTATCAATCTTCGAAATCTTTAA
>APFE031355423.1:99087-111750 GCA_000404065.3 Pinus taeda | reverse complement strand
GAAATTAACCGGTGGAAAAATGTGTATACTATAAATATTCCATTATTAATGGAAATCCCTAAACTAAATTGAAAAAATATGTATTTATTGTTTTTTATAATAATTTTTTTTTTTAATTTAAGACATAGATATTTATTAATATGGGTAGTTTAAGTAGATTAATATATATTTAGTGTGTTTAATTTATTGATGATAAATGATTTTTCACTAAAATTTGAATATAATTTAATAATATAATCTCAAGTAAGATTGTGACTTTTTATTGTTTAAAATACATTTTTAAATGTATAAATGGATTTAGCACCATGAAAAATATTTAGAGAATTCTATAGATTAAACAACTTAAACTCAACTTTTTAAAAATTTCTACCAAATTTTAATTAAAATTAACCTGGAAAAATGCTTTGAAAAAAAAAATCATTTCATAGATAAATTAAACTACACCTTAAAATACTATTATATATAATTATTTGTTAGAAGTTGTGAAAAAATCGCAAGTAGGAAAATGTGCCATAAATTTTAAGTGTATATATATGAAATTTGTCATAAATACCCTGTAATAAGGTGTCATTATTGCTCAAATATTATAATAAGATGTAAATATTATTGAGAGTTTCAAAATATGCATTATTTTGTGGGATAATTTTACATATGAATTTTGAAGGATTTGGATTTATCAAAGTTTTTTTTTTTAGTAAAATTATATGTAATAAATTTAAAGAACTGTAAGTTTAGATTCTTAATTAGGGATTTTTCACTATAGAGAGGGATCCAATTTTTTGAGGTGCAAATCTCTTTAGAGTGAATTTGATCACTTAGTAGATATAGAGTTAAGATATATTTATGCTCTTTTAATTATTAGCCTTTAAATAGCCTACATTAAAAAATAATATCACAAGTTAAAAATAAGATGGGAAAAATAAGTTATATTAGAGAAGAATACCATGGGAAAATCATTTTATTTTATTTTTATTTTTATTTTATTATGCTTTATTTTGGCCTCGTCAAAATGTTAAACATTAGTCCACAGAGTATTGGATAGACGGTGATTGGGTGCTCTATTAAGGCACTCCTTGATGCGAAGTCACTGGTTCAATTCCCTAGTGATATATTGGTCATGATGAAGATGTTGTCCTGTCAAGCTTACAAAAAAAATGTCAAACATTATAACATCTCTATCATATTAAGTATATTGGTCATGATGAAGATGTTGTCCTGCCAAGCTTACAAAAAAATGTTAAACATTATAACATCTCTATCATATTGAGTTGTAGAGCACCTCTCAACACAACATAATGAATAAAAACATTTCTTAAAATGAACATACTTTAACATATTGAGTTGAAGAGCACCTCTCAACACAATACAATGAATAAAAACATTTCAGAGATATTATTAAAATAAATATAATGTAATCACAACATGTTTTATTAGTATAAATGTTTATTCTTAATTTATAGATTATGATATTAATATTATAATTATATATAGAAGAAAAAAAAGAAAAAAGAAAAGAAGATAGTTTTAAGAAAATTTTCATATATATGTAGATTAGTTTTAATCTACAAACTCCATATTTATATAGATAAATAATTCCTATAATGTTTATTTTTTAATTTATAGAATCTATATTAATATTAAAATTATATAAAATAAGAAAAAAATGATAATTTTAAATGAGAAATTTCTTGCTTTCATATTTTCATATATATATGTAGTAGTTGTACTCAACAAACTTCATATTTATATAGATAAATAGTTTTTTAATGTTTATAGCATAACTATTTAGAATCCCAACCAAAATTGTGATTAAATTTGATTTAAGATTATTTTTCTTGGTTTTTGTGTCAGCAATGTATTAATAATGGTGGAAAAAACATATATTTGATTTTCATATATATGTAGATTAGTTTTAATTGACCAACTTCATACCTATATGGATAAATAGTTAGGCCAATTTTAATTGGCAAATTTAGTTTTTAATGTTTATTCTTAATTTATAAATTATTTTATTAATATTATATTATATGGGGAGGAAAGAATAGTTTTTAATTGACAAATTTCATACCTTCATATTTTCATATATATATAATATATATATATATATATGTATATATAATATGCAGGTAGTTTTAATCTTTTAACAAGCTTCATGTTTATATAGATAAATAGTTTTTTAATGTTTGTAGCATGACTATTTAGAAGCCCAACCATTATTTTCTTTAAGGTTGTTCACGTTTCTTAAAGCAAGAAAAATTGTGATTAAATTTGATTTAAGATCATTTTTCTTGGTTTTGTGTCAGCACATGTATTAATAATGGTGAGCAAAAACATATAATTGTCTGTGGGACTCTTATAGAATATTATATAATTGTAATCAATGTTATGTTGGGCCATTTTAAATCATTAACTTTGACGTTATCCTAACTCAGAATACATGTTTGAGTTGGATTAGCTTTTTAGTTTATAGTTGCATGGCACATCCATAAACTTTATTTAAAAGTTTATTTAATATAGATTTGAGTTGGATTAGCTTTTTAGTTTATGGTTGCAGGGCACATCCATAAACTTTATGTAAAAGTTTATTTTGTGTAAGTGGTGTCTTAGAAATAGTGTGTCTTGATTTCTTATTAGGTTGTTATGGTGTATTTAATGTGATTAAAGTTGAATTGGTTTTTATTGTTTTAATTTGTGGTTGTATTGTACATTTATATGATTTGCTTAACTTTTTATTTTTCTTTATGTTATTGTTTACTTTCAATCAAAATAGATGAAATATTGATATTAGTTATGTATTGTTGTGGATATGATTAATGTTTTTTTCGATCTCGTTTGGGATTTTATGTTTGTAGATTAGTTGTGTTTTATTGTGTTTAATAATTTTCTCTTTTTAATTAATGAAGATTGAACAATCATATTGGGTTTTTATCATTTTTTTTTCCAACAAATGTTGTTTAGAAAATTTTTGAAGAACCCCTAAATAGGGTTCAAAAGTACTTATTTTGGTATTCTCTCATTCCTTTATTGTACCCTATATCGAAGGTTGGAGGTTAATCTGCTATGTCAATTGTTAAACCTCTTCTTTTTCCTACTCTCTTATACTGAAAACATGTCAAAGTATTCTCTTGTCTCTTGGAAGTGCCCTAGGTCAGAAGTTGGAGATTGGAAGTCCAATTATTATGTTCTTATGAAATCTTCTATTTTTTCCGACTCTTTGACATTGGTACTATATTAGAGATATTTTCTCGCATCCCAAAAAACTCCCTACATCGGATGTCGTAATTCGGAAAGAATTGTAGTCAAATTTTGTTTTTATTCTTACTTTCTCTAACTTACCGACATCGACACCATATCGAGAAACTTAAGATTATGGAAATCCCTATTCATATAATCGTTCTCTCTAATTCACCGTCCATGATATTAACACTTGTGCTCCCTGGATATCGGCCCCTGTCATCTGCTAAGTCAACCATGCCCTTTGTGATTTGTCTTCCATTGATCACGTCTGAAAGGGGGATAACTTATTTTTCTTTCAAACATTCTGATGGATTTTCCCCGATTTCCTACCTTCAGCCTAAAAGCCATCGATGTGGTCTCATTATGTTGGTATTTGGATTCTCTTATCACAGTCCCCAGATCCCTACACAACCCAGACTTTATGGTGAAAATCAATGTGTCGAATTTTCTAAATTGCATTTTAACCTTCCTAGGATTGCATTAAATCCTTCACATAAATTTTCATTAATTTTTATAAAGGAAGTTTTTAAGCACTACCCTCGCTCATTTTGAGTTGTGTATTTGTGAATTTCCCCTCAACTTTGCTCCCTTTCAAGGATCATCAATATAGATTTTGATTCTACTAAGAGTAAGAAACCTTATTATGAATGTGTTTTTAATTAGGAATCGACTATATGTTTTGAAACTAATGTGCATTATTACATGTACTAGGTGCCAAAGGTATCAAAAGTTCATAGAATGTTGAAAACACGCAAAGGTAAAGGGAAGAAGCTAAATATTGCTAAATAAGTGGTGCTTGTTAATTTTCCAATGTTCTATACTGACACGGCCACTTATTAGAATTCCTCTTCAACTAGTGATCAACTTATCCAGTAAATTCAATCTTTCAACAACAATAAGCAATTATAGATAGAACAATAAACAAAATGCACAATAGAAGATAACTAAGAACAATAGAGACATTGTAGTTTGGTCAAAGGCTAGGGACAAACCCCACAAGGGGGAAAACCCTTTCCAAATTCTTCTTCTATTAGATTGTCATCAAATGTTTAGCATAGAGATACATAATCCAGGTACACAAACAATGAGTCAAAGGTCAAATCATTAACTAGTCAAATCAACCATCCAATATCCAATCAAAGATGAGCCAAAAAGTCAAATTTGGTCAAAAGTCAAATCTGTAATTTTTGGTCAAAGTCAACAACAGTCTGTTGTCCTCTTAGATGACTCTAGGTCAATTAGTCATGCCAAAGCATCTCAAATTTTTTGTTTGTTTTTAAAGTTTTTGGATGACCAATGTTATGAATAATTTGAAAACATGTGCTTAAGCCTTAACAATTGCTAAGTTGGATGAAAGGGTTGTTATTTGTCTAAAAATAGTTAATTGATTTTAAAATGGGTGAATAGCAGAGTCTTGATGAAATATAACTTGCTAAACATTTAGACATGATATTTGATTGGTTATAAGAAAAGAATACAAGCAAACAACGTTTCCTGTAGAACAAAATATATTTAAACGAATGCATATGGGTGTGACAATTAATTGATATAGAGGAGTTTATAATAACATATAGTCTTATAAACTAGTCCCTGATTATTGTTTATAACTTCACAGGGGATTTAAGATAGACTAATACTCATTATGTTCTTACCCATATCTCTGCATGAAGACTTAAATACATGAAGAAAGACATAATGAAATAAGCACATAAGAAAAACTTACTAGGAGACAAACTATAGTGGGAAAATTCAGAATCCTTCCATTAACTTGAAGCAAATCTCTAGCTCGGTTACAATTTTGTTCTCAAAGCTCATCCAAGGGTTCAACCCTTAATAACTTGAAGGAGGAGTTATTATACAAAATAAAAGTTCTTCTAGATATTTTCAAAACAAAAATACAAAAATAGTACAAAACTATAGGAATTTTAAAATTGCTTAGTGCTGGAACTATCCTTTAGGAATCTATTGATGATGTGGTCCCCAAAAAGTGTTACCCAACTGTCTGTCAGTTGTTGATGAAAGTTACTCGATAACTTCACACAAGTGATCCCATCTGTCTTCACTTGGTATAGAAAGATTTACCAATTTCCTGTAAACTTCATCAACCTTAGTATAATGCTCAAAAGTGGGCTTATTTACAAAATGTGTTTAATCTCATGCTTAATTGTCAAGTCAAAATCTAAAGCTTCTAACATTTGTTTCACCTTTATGTCTGCAAAACTTGCTTTGTCAGTTGCTATCATATAAAGCTTTTGGTAGTATTCCTCCAAACTGATCAACATGTCATTTGGGGCAACTAATTCTGGTAGTCCTCTCTGATCAAGTAAATTAAACTTAGAATGAAACCTTTGAACAGAAGTCTCCAAGGTTTGACACTTAGTCTCTAACTGAGTCATAAGGTTATTTTTCTACAAAACCTTCTTGATCTCCAAAATGGTTTATGTTATGTCCAGAATCTCAATCTGCTCCAACTCGGCCCTGGTTTTTGAATTAAGAACTTTGATCATGTCTGTAGCTTCACTTGGTTTGTCTATAAGAAGTTGCTTCACTTCATCAATAACTATTTGACATGTTTGTAAGTTCCTCTTGCTAAAAAATGATATGAATGGAGGGCCATACTTCAGTTATGTCCTGACTAATATCTACCCAAATTCTTTCCTTGGCTTGGGCCAAGGTTTGAGCCATTAATGACTCACTCTGCAACTCTTCTATCCTTTTGGTCAACCTGTGGGTCTTCTGCATTTATTCAACATACAGAGTGTCATTTTTTATCTTCTAAACCTCCATATTTTTAAATTTCTTGTGAAGCCTTTCATTTTCTTGTTTCTGGTGAGTCAACTCCTGTAAGAGTTTCTTCAAATCTCATGTTGTTGATGTAGATTCTACTGTGGTTGATGTCGATTCCCTTGTTGTTCTAGACACTGTAATAGGAATAGTTTTATCCTTAAGCAATTTCTCAATTTGCTCCTCCATGGTCTTTATCTGTACATTCTGCTCAATGATCAGCTTGATCATTTCTTCCTTGTGTTGTTCACTTTCTGCTATCTCCTTGGTCTGAGGGTCCTCTGTAGAAGGCAGTTTGAGCTGCTTCCTCAATATTATAATATTTGCATTTTTCTTTTTGATAATATCTTTTGCAGCTTTAACATTAGTAGGGTCATATCCAATTTTAATCACTAAGTCTTCGAATGACTTGACCCTGTTATCCTTTGCTAAAGATGATATATTTTCAATCTTCAATTGTGACTAGACATTTGACAGAGCAGTTCTGAGTTTTGGCAATGCCATAGCAATATTGTTCATGGTAGAGAAAAGCATCTCACCAGACTACCTATGCATGTCCATTTGATCAATTGGGTGTATCTGATTAGCATCAAAAGAAAATACAGTCTTCTTGTAATCAGAAGAAGCCTTGGGAAAAGGCACTTGAGCCTGTAGAAATGTGTTAAGTTTAGGTGTGTTCTATGCTTAGAGAAATTTATTTCAATTTTCACAGTAGTTCAATATCTTTTCCAGATTAGCAATCAGATCAGCATAATAGTAAATTGCAGATAGAACATAAACATAAATCATAGAAGACAAACCAAGACAAGAGGACACAAGATGTGGTGCTAGTAAGGGACAAACCCCAATGTGGGGAAACCCTTGATCAATTCTTCTTATATGTTCTTCAATAGTTCAGTATAAAGAGGGAGAGAGAGAGATAATACACATACAACAGAAGTCAATACTTTGACTTATCTAAATAAGAGTAGAGATCATATCTAAGAAGATGATACATGAGGTAGTTGAACTCAGTTGAAGACATTTTGCTTCAACTAGTTCTCCAAGGTGACTCCATCACCATGTTGCACCTATCATTGTGTTGAACCTCACTGTGTTGCACCATGCTGCACTCATCATGCTTCACTAATCATGATTGTACCCATCATTGTGCTCAATGTATACTACAATGTATCATCACGCTGCACCACTGGCATTAAGTTTCTCTTCATCACAATCTCCCATCACCGGGTTGCACTCATCATTATGTTGCACTACATTGCTGTCTCTAACACCATGTTGCATCCAACTACTGCATCTAGATATGTAGCTGCATCCATGGGTTGTATCTAAACATGTTTCATCAACCATGTAGTATCCAACCATTATGCTGCATCTCCTAGAATGTTTTCCACCTCCTGCATAAGAAGGGACACTACTTATGTCATGCTGCCACACTGCCTTAGTTGTTGGCTATGGCCTATGGCCTAGCCCAGCAGCAAGATAAGCTATGATCCCACAGTCCTAGGATACACACAAGGTTGTCATCAACATGTGGCCCACTGAAATACAATGCTAATATGTGTGCTATTGGAGCTTCTTCTCATCAAGGTATGGAGGTTTCTCATTGTTGTAGCAGTTCCTTTAGCCAACATAGTATAGCCCTTCTAAACTACTGATAAGAACCTCTTGTGACAACATATAGGATATCATCATAAAACATCTGAAGAGACCTCTCCCTTCAATGTGGCTGGTCTTTAGGATTGCGGCCAAGATCTGTACCTAAAATGCATTCTTAGGACTATTAACAATGCCTCTTTCTTATAGCTGATAGGTGGTGTAGAAGACTGCAGCTAGGGCTTCATTTTAGGCTTCTCTAGATAGTGTATGGAGGCCTCCCTGCTGCATTGAGGATCCTTTTTTAAGGACAAAGACATAGTCTCTATCTATGATGACAAGACCTGCAACTAGGGCATGAAGGACCTGCAGCTAGGGCAGGATAGGACTGTGCATTAGGGCAGCATGTACAGGCCTCCTTCACCATGTTAGATCTCCAACTTGAACTACGGCTAGGTATCATGAACTGCAGCTAAGTCTCCTTGATTTAATGGAAATTATATCACCTTTTTTAGGACCGCGGCTAGGGCAGTATTAGATCTCTTCTTGACTACGGCCAGATTGTGGCTAGGGCTCCTTGTTTAGTCTCCTTTCCTCTTGCGTCTAGGGCTTCCTCCTCTTAGACTTCTCTTCCACTAAAACCCAAAACAAGTGGAGAGAAATCAAGAGTGAAATGTGTCCAAATGACTTGCAAGGCACTTGTATGTATAGTAAAACGTGGAGCACAAGCGAGGGCAGTTTGGTTGCTGGCCGACCTTGATGAATTGTCCCATAACACAAATAAATTCATATCTCCATGAATACTTATTGGAATCGGATGATCTTTAGATCAATCCTACACCTCTCGATGAGAAGAGTCCAAGAAAATTATCAACCGCCATAAATAAGATGACCCACATGGATTTTGGTCCTAGTTGCCAATTTTAACAAAATGTCATTTGCATTCTACCCTTTTCGTTGTCAAAAGTTGTCAACAACCTGTGTTGTGAAGTAGAAGTTTGCTTCCAAAACTGTGCATAAACATTTGCCTTTAAAGCTTCATTCTTCTGCTTAATTTCAAGGAAATTAGTAAAGATGTTTGGCTCCTCTGTTTCACTTGCTCCTGCAGATTGGGTGATTTCTAACTTTCTAACAAATTTTGTGAAGCTGGAGAAGAAGATGGAGTAGTGATAACAACTTCTTATGTCCCTATAGAAACCCGTGAATCATCAAAATTGATGATTATAGGGTCCTTATGACCTTGAATTGTAGTAGTGCCTTTGGAGTCAATCCTTGATTTCTTCTGATAATGGATGAATTCCTTTTCTCCAGCTGCTAATGATGAAGATCCTTCTCTAGGCCTCTTGTCCTGCATGGTGTGAAAGTAGGAGTATGAAGAGTAGAAGGAGCTAAAACCCGTTATTCTTCTTCTTGAAGTGTATTCTCCTCCCACTGTTCTTGATTTCTATACTTCTCAATCTTTGATCTTGGTGTATGATTGTAAGGTGTGGTTTTGAGTTCCACCCTTAAGTTTGAGATAATACTGAATGGATCATAAGACCAGGTGAAGCTTGGTTAGAAACCCATCTGTTTGAGTATTGCATTTGCTTCTAAACTTGTTGATCTAGTATTACAAATGAATAATACTACCTATGACTTTATCTTGAACTGGGATTTCCTCTTCCCTAAAATAAAATGAAGTTCATCCATATTAATCATTTGTTTAATATATCCAGAGAGAAAATTCTCATTGGAACATATGTGGGAAATTTAAATGGACCCAATTCGTAGCCATATACTCTAATATCTGTATAGTTCTGGTAAAGATACCAGTCTCCTCTTCTAGCTTGATCACTAAGATGCAGGATCCTTTTGATTTCAGTACTGATCCTAGGTTCACTTTGGTTGCTGAGAAGCTGTGCAACTAGGTGAATGAAACAATCAATTAAGTCTGAAAATATGAACTCAGTTGAGGTCTTCCTAATCAATGAGGTCCACTGTGTGACTTCTTAATTCACTTGCAATCTTATTCTAATACAACTTGGGCCAAATTTTGAGCATATTAGGCCATTAATTTATCCTATTTATCCTATGTTCTAGTGTTCGACCAAGATTAAACAGTTTGGTGACCTTATTCACTAATCTAAAACATAAATTTAAATGATTTGATCAAGATTAAATTGTATGTGGCATGTAAGCAAGTTGCACACAAAACCTTGATTTATTACAATGCAAATAAATTTCTATGAAGTGGAATTTAAACAGGAACACTTATACAAATTTTTATTTTCTTTTGATGGGGTTTTATTTCATCTCTCTTTTTTTTATTTTCTATTTTTTCATATTTCCATTTTTTCGTTTATTTTTTCATACCCTCTTTTATAAATAAAAACTGACTTATAAAAAATAAAGCATGTTACAACACATTTAACACAACCTTAGTCAACAGTCAATTCTGCTCCAAAATATTCGGTCAAGTAGTCAAAAGATGTGACCTCCTTCCTATAGTCAAAATCAGTCAAAATAATCCCAAAAAATTGCCTTAAGGTTTGTTTAAAGTAAAACTTTGACCTGCAGAACCCCAGGTTAAAAATGCAATCAACATTGGTCAAAGGTGCCCAAAAAATCTCAGTCAAAGTAGCATTCAACTCAGCCTCTCAAACAAATCCAAAATTTATTCAAATGAAAGTCAAATCTCCTCAAGTCAACGCAAGTCAAATAGCCCAAAACTAAAGTCAAACTTGGTCAACAAAAAAAGTCTCTCTCCCCTTTGCACATGTGAAATCAACCTTGCAATTTCAAACTTGTACAAATCAATGAGATGAAAAGATGTGATGTGCGATGCTTCCAAGTGATGTGACATGAGGTGTATTTTATGTGGTGGAGGTGGTCGAATTTCCTTGTCCAAGTCGACTTGTACTTTTCTCTAGATTTGGGTTTCACATTAAAAATATATTTTTCCTAGAGAAAATTAAATTCTTCCAAGGGATAGTATGGTCTCTCAAGGATGAGGAGGGCTTCCCAAAGGAGTGAATTTCTCCCCGAGTTGCCAAATTTCAAACTCCCTCTCAGCTAGCGAGGAATTTCTAACTGCATCATAAATCTCATCTCAAATATCTTGTCATCATGGTCAATGTATCATATCATATCTCAACGTTTCCCATATCTGCTCATCTATGCTCATCTCTACTCATATGTTGAACACTCTCGAATCTAAATAAGAAGAATCATCATAGGGGAGATAAAATTTCCACCCTATATCCAATGACAATAAGCAAGATACCCAACTTGTCATGAGCGACAAGGATCACACATCATATAGTATGTTGATCTTCCCACCTTGACCCTCAAGAATCAAGTGATAGAACACTTGCATCCTTTAACTTGGGGAGGTTACCCAACTTACTAGAGGTAAAGATCACACACTACCAAGTCTCTCCTCACCCATTGGCTAGATGGGTGGCAATCCCAACAAGCCCATATTGTGGGTAGGATGCATACTGGGGTATACTCTATCAAGTCCCAAACTGATGGTAGGGGAGGATACCCTAATTGTCATAAATGACAAGGATCACATACACCCTACATGATAATAGGAAGGATATCCAACTTGTCATAAATGACAAGGATCACACATCCTATTGTCCATAATTCCCTCAACCCCAGGAGCTCTCTCGCTTAATTCCTCTCTTAAGAGCACAAACGGGGGTAAGAGCATACCTGGATGTTCTCAATCAGTCATTACCCTTTCCCACTAGGGTCACATCCACCAGTCCAAGTTTCTCTCTGAAGACTAATAACTTCCATTTTGGCAAAGCCTTGGTAAGAATATCAGTTATCTACTCATCAATCGAAATGTAGTGGAGTCTTACAACTCCTTTATGCACCATATACCAGATGTAATGATACCTAATATCAATGTGACTGGACCTGTCGTGGAACACAAGATTCTCTGCCAATCAAATCCCACTCTTGTTGTCACAATATATCACTGTCATATCTAGAACCTTCTCAAACAACTCTCCAAATAGCTTCCTCAACCATACTGCCTTAGAGCTAGCCATGCTAGCAGCAATATAATCATCCTCAGTCGTGCTAAGAGAAATGGACTTTTATGTCCTACTCATCCAAGATATCATGGCATACCCATGGGCATACCCCAAGCTAAAACAACACCCTGATGTGCTCTTCTTGTAAATAACATTTCTGGCCCAATTAGCATCAGCGTACCCATGTAGTCTCACATCTCTGACAATATATCTTTATCCAAGATTGATAGTCCCATGTAAGTATCTTAACACATGCTTAACAATGACCCAATGTGGATGTAAAGTCTCAGTTTTAAATTGACTCAGAGTGTTAATTACAAAACATATGTCCAGACGAGTTTTCACAAGGAACATTAGTGCCCCAATCAACTATCAATACTTAGTGGGATTTTCCAGATAGATCTCATAGCTTCTCCACATAACTTCTTGAATTTCATCTCCATTGGTGTGGCCATGGACTTACATTCCACCATATCAAATATTTCCAGTGATCTCATAACATATTTCCCTTGCACAAGGAAAATCTCACTAGGTCTCTACCACATCTCTAAGCCCAGGAAGTAGTGCATCAATCCAAGGTCTTTCATTTCGAAATCAAAGGATATAATAACTCCCACTTGCACTCGAGAATACGAGGCTCTCCACCTGTCAATAATAAATCATCAACATACAATACCAAAATCAGGGGCATACCTTGGACAACTTTGAAGTAAAGGTTTGGGTCAACATTTCTTCTTGTAAATCCAAGCTTCATCGAGTAGCTATAAACATGGGCATACCAAGCCCTATGGGCTTGATTTAATCCATAGAGTGTGTTGGGCCTCAAAATCGTCCCTATTTTCACTCCATTATTCACTTATATCTTCACATTTTACCTTCATGTCACCTCCATTCCACCTCCATATCATTATGTTTACCTCATTATTGGGTCATAACTATGCTTTTCCAAATTTTATTAATTCTTAACATTTTTAAGTGGATTTATGGCTAAAACTTAGAAAATAATATGCTTATACTT